>JBBBDQ010001721.1:1620000-1742500 GCA_037127315.1 Ascarosepion bandense | reverse complement strand
TTCAAATGTATTAAGTGCATTAACATGGCAGTTTCCAATCTGGTCGGGAAATTAAAATGTTCGTAACACTAGCTGCCAAAAATCATTTTGAAAGGTTGTGATTTGTGGCGAATAGGAAATTAAGAATTAAAATAAACTTTCTAATTCACTTTTACAAAAATTCCACAATGACGTATGAAATCCTGTATTGACCACGTGCTTACAGAAAAAGTTGAAACCGGATTTCCCAATTAGATGTTAAATTGGTTTTCTGACCAATAGAAGTGATTTGCAAAACCTAAAAGGACTTAGCGATCCAGTGCGAAAAATCTAGATAATTATAAATGACTTCAATCAGCGTCAGTCAGAGATGGAAGCAGCCCGACAGAGAGACACAATTAAATTGTAACGGTCATCTTTCTCCTTCTTTCAGGTGTGCTGATTCAGTTTACTTCTTCTCCATTCAAAGACATCTCCACCAAACAAACGTTCATACATACACATAAACTCTTTCTAACACATTACTACTACGAACATTTCTACAACTCTTGATACCCTTAACTTTCTCATTGAACATTAATTTCTACCAATTCTTGTTATTCTTTTCTCTTAATAAATTTCAATTTTAACATACAAAATGTATATTTTTATTTTCCACTCTTCCACTCACCCACACTATTCTACAATCTCCAACCTTCTGCTGCCTTCTGATGAAAACCTTCTGATAATTCTGGATAAAATTTGTAAGTTGTAGGAAGTTGGTTATGTATGACACCAGGCCGAATCAAAAACATTAACCATCTCCCTACGGCTTCATATTTAGTGAACAGAAACGATATCAGGTGGATCTTCGCAGAGAGCATGGACTTCATGGCGGTTATACATACTGTGTCAGTGGTTATTCTGGGAGGCTTGACTTATTTCCGCGGATCCTGGATTCGGTGATTAAGTTCTAAATCTAGTAGGTAGCCATTATATTATCAACACAGGACGGTAAATCCATATATCATTGTAGCATTATATATCTATTATTGCATATATCTATTATTACATTTTATATGTCAACAGACTGTCCATTATTCACTTCCAGAAATGCATTGGGGTGTCGTCAGTTCGAAATTATTTAATTCCTTCTTTTTTTTTTTAACGATTCACATTTTTTAATTTTATTTACAGAATTTTTCGTAAAATTCATTCCTGTTGAGATACACGAATTCATTCTTTAACGCTGCACACATACGCGTGTCTAAAATATATCACGAGGCTTTAATGTCGTTACTGACTTTATCCCTTCAGACCCCAACGACACTGATTGACTGTATCAACGAAAGACGGTTTCTTTTTATTATTCGTCTTTTTATGCGATAGAAATAGACGTAGTAGCATCAATTCTGTGAAGCAGTGGGAGGAAGCATTTCAAGAGAACACATTCCGCCCTGTGCGGCCTTAGCCTCTCTAAGGAATGCAGATGCGGAAAGCATGTCAGCGCTTCAAAAGTCTTACAACTCCACCCATCGCTGACTTCGCGCCGTTTTGGTCTTATATAAAAAACTTAGACAAAGGTAATCCATCACTGTAAGAATTCACCGCCTACGTGGTATTCTGACCAATCGCTCGCCATCAGCCTCTGCATTCTGTAATGAGTTAACTTTTAGCAAAGGAGAAGTACATGTATTTAATTAAATTAAAAGCTTTTCAATTAGATTGAAAATAGGGTGAAAATATCCTTGTTACCTGGCTGTAGTGACCCATTCTGAAGAAAAAGAAAAATAAAATTGTCATTTACTGGAAATAAATAATGATAAAAATACTGACAATGAATTTTTATCTGCACCACTAATTCAGTTTTGATAGGATATTCTGCAGTACAGACAAATCAAAATTACACCCTCCACAATATAATGAAAACATATCAAAACAGTTTAAATGCATAATATGTCATATCTGTATAAAAAAAATATATCAAGCATTATATGACTTGTAACAATTACTAGCAGTATAGCCCGGCGTTGCTCGGGTGTAATGAAAGCTTTAAAACTAATCCATGGTCATGGAGCTCAGACTCTTTGGACGTTGGCACGAAAGACTAAAAAGCAATAGTTGTTTCCAGTTAAAGCGAAACCATAGACTGAAAAAAAATGAATGGATATAAGTCAAATTTTGATTTCCTGGTATCGATATCAAATAAGTTTTTTTCGTCATAAACTGAATTTTGAAGGCTAAATAAGTCCTCTGAGTAAATGGTATCATGGCTGAGACTAAGAACTACAATTATACCTACTTAGAGCCAAACCCGAAGCAAAAACTAAAATAAAAGAACTGAAAAAAAATACAGACATACATGCAGCTAAACGCGCGCACACACACACACACACACACACACACACACACACACAACTTGCCTTTTATATATATATATATATATATATATATATATATATATATGTATATTATCGATTTTCTGCACTATTGTAAGAACTGCAACCTTGAAACTTCTGAATATCGTTTCTTATGTCTTTGTCTATGAGTGTATCAAATTTGATTAAAATCGACCATTCCTTCTATAACCCGATTTTTTCGATTATCGATTTTCGATATTTATGGGGGGGGTACCTCGACACAAAACCTATCTAAGAACACTCGCAGACGCTTATAGTACAACTGTGTAAATTTTCAACAAAATCGATTCAGCCGTTTCGGAGTCTATAGGTAACGGACACACACATAGACACATATACACATACAGAGACAAAGTTCCATTTATAAATAAGTTTAGATAATTAATTGACGTATTCTAAATTAATGAAAATTGACACCAATCTTCACTGCTACATGCACAAATGTGGCATTCGTAGTATCAAACAAGCAGTTCACATGGACACGTCATTGACATGTGCATCAACAAAAATTTCATCTCACTTTCCTTTATCAGGCCATAATAGTAACATCTATCTTTTAGCAAACAACAAAATTTCAAGATAATCAAACTTCAGACACTTGTATTTTCTGACTAAATCATCTGGACACTCATTACACCCATCTCTAAAAAACATGCGAAATTCTGTATACAATTTACTTATTCTTTACTTTACCATTCTGTCAGATTCCAGTCTATATTCTATATTTGACCCCAAACTCATAATTTGACTCAGCATTAAACACTAACAACTGAGCAGGTTACATGGCTTATCTCCAAAATTTAAAAAAAAAACTTGTAGCAGAATTAGAATAAAAATAGAGAAAGAAAAGTGCAGCTTTTTTTATGACACTCTCAAGAAATGCAATTTTCATTGTCAGAAACCGTGAAAAAACAATATAAATAAAAAAAGACAAATATTTCTATTTCATAGTTTAAAAAGCATTCAATAAAATACAGCACAAAGAATTTAATGTTTTAGAAAAGCTTCACCTACATGGAAAGGATGTACGACTGATATGTAGTATGGACTGGAATCAAAAAGTTTGGATGAAAATAGAAAACTGATTAAGGCAATAAGGAAAATAAAAAAAAGTGGGTGTTTTCCCATCGGAGTTAAATTATACAGCAAGGTGACTCTAAGGGAATTAGAAATCGTTTCATGATTTATTATTGGTTGATATAACATTAGAAAGTATTAAGGGCAAATTCAGAAGGGAATGAATGTTAGACAAGTCAGTCTAGGAAAGCAGGAATAAAGGACTCGTGAGAAAACAAAATGCGTGGTGGTGACCAAATGTTAAAATGTACACATTAGGGACGTCGAAATGAAGACGAAATTTCCGAGCATCATACTAACAGAAAATAGAAAAAAATAATAGAAACATTCGATAAAAATTAGAAAGAGATAACAGAAATCTTTGGCATATAATGAGGAAAGAACGTTTGAAGATTTTAACAGGATACATGAAAGGCAAAATGAGAGGAAAACAGTAAGTAAATTACTTGAAAGGTTTCAGTGAATTAATCGAGAAACAAATACAAAAAATGCCTAAAAACGGTCATTAAGTAGCCAGTGTATTGAGAATATCGCAAAATAGAACGCTGTGGAGACTCATGATGGGCCACATTTTGAAGTGATGTGACACATAGAGAGAAATAAACGGAACCTTTATAGTGACACATTCTAACCCACATCTATTGAACAGGTGAAGAGGCTCATCCCTTGTTTCCTGTTTAGGATGTGGTTTCCGGCTTTCTCTTTTACATTCTTTTTACCCTTACGTAGCCCCCTGCGCATCAGTGGCGTTACCGCCTTGCTTGGAGTGATATGATTAAAATATATATATATATATATATATAGTCATCTGCAGACAGATTTGTTTCGCTGTATCACAGCTCATCAGTACGGTTAAACATCCGATTGCTTTTACTCAGAATTAAAACCCGACCGAATTGGCATCAGTCGGCGATTCTATCTCTGATCTATGTTGAACAACATTTCTCAGAAAAACATAAACATGTAGGTAATATCAGACAGATTTTAGTCAACAATACAATAATCCTCACTCATACACACAGTAAAAAGAACCTTCGGATATTGGAGGCCATCTACATTAAATCCAAACAACCCACACTTAATAAAATCACGTTTAAATCTGGTCATAGCACATTACATTGCATTTGAATACATGGTTCTGTTGTCATTTTGCGCTATCACGCGGTGTGACGTCATAGAACCGCATTGCAAATTTGCGAATTGCGTTTGTTATTTTTGGTAACTATTGCCGTTGCCGAGTGGAGTTTTATGTCAATACAAAATAAAATCGTCGGTGATGGTGGATGTTATTGCATTACCGTCTTAATAACCTCTCTGAAGATGGCTCATGTGAGCCGAAGGCTGAGAACGAACTTAATAAATAATTATTCAAATTTTGGAGAATTTTTGTCTTTATTTTCAACTGAAATTAAAACCAAAATACGACGTTTAGAACGGCTCATGATTAAAAATAACAGACATTCATTGTCTCTTATATTTAACAGTATATGTTTAGTAATATATATATATATATATATATATATATATATATATATATATATATATATGATGAAACGCTGTTAAATGTAAGATGCTATATTCTGCTACTGCGTCATAGTTAAGCGAAAATGGCTCATATCGCGACCCACACAAATGCTTATACATTCACTAAATATTGAAGAACTTCCCAGGTCTGAGAAGACAACTCAGGTTCCTATCAACACTTACTGTGTCAACCAGAAAAAAGACTCATATGTTGAAAGATCTGAAATAACCAATGAACCCGGTTCTAAAACATGATTGATGCCACCCCACTGTGCATGGGAAATGGGAAAGGCTGTTTTGCAAAAGTAGTTTGAGGTCTTAAGATAAAGTATTGTATATCTATCTGTATGTATGTATGTATGTATGTATGTATGTATGTATCTATCTATCTATCTATCTATCTATCTATCTATCTTACACAAACACACATAGAAACCCATATATATGTCTACCAAGAGGATCAAATAAGCCCTACCAGAGCCCTGTTTTTCAGCTGCCTCTTAATCAAAGTAATTAAACTAAAATAAATAAAAGAGGATTTTTGCTTCTTCACCGTCGTTTCGGCTGCCCGCGTGTTTTTCTCAACAGTTTTCGTCCTCAGTTCAAAGATATGAAAGCGAGACAGGGTAAATCAAATATGGCTGACAGTCCATTCGGCAAGGAGTGACTTTCTTTTTTGGTTACAAAGTATATTTTTCTCTCACTGCTGAAAGTTACGTAAGTAGCGGTCTTTTTTAATTAGACCCCTAAATAAACTTGACCTTCTTTCCACAAAGCCATGCGCATCTAGCCTCACGAAGAGGGGGGTATTCATATTCAAAACAGTCATCAAGTAAGAAACGTGTCAAAGCGAAAACATTTTTTGTGTTTTTTAAAAAAAATGCCTTTAATATTGGTTCTTTTCATTTTTTTTTTTTAACTGTTTGTTTTAGATTTTTTTTTAAATTTCTTTATTTATTCAATATTCTGCTGTTTTAGACCTCCATACAAACTGCTCTCCTAGGCTTGTCAAAAAATTATTAAATTGATCTCTCTGGCAGCTGTGCATTTCGTCTGTATTATGACGTGTCATACTACTTCATGAATTCTCTTGATGATTGGCTGCCGGAAATAGGTTCTGCTAAGTGAATGCTCAGTATCTGGTGTGCTAGAAAATCACGGCGAATGTCGACTGCTTCAATATTTTTCTTTTTTAAAATAGTAATGAAAAATTGTCATCTCTTGTGGGAATTTTTGATTGCAAATATTTTCGATTGAGCGTGTAATTATATTCATCTGTATTAAGACATTTATATCGGTACATGTTACAAAAGGACATTGAAATATCTGCATGTGGTTTAAACACACGTATTTAAAATTACACGAACACAGAATTTTCCTTTCCTGATATGTGTATTCACTTTTTGTGCAGACTCTTTCCGCTCTTTATCAATCTATCACACTTTCACTCCCCCACTCTCTCTCTCTCTCTCTATATATATATATATATATATATATATTGATTATTTAATTACTTAGTTTTTGGTTATAATATTAGACCAGTGCACAGTTGTATTAAAAAGTGTTCAATAAAATTATATTGTAAAACTTTTGAATATTTTTCAATTATAAACGAGTTATTACGCGACCTAGGTTTCTACTATGTGGTGTCTTCAGGCAATTGGCAATAACTCACTCTCTCTCTCTCTCTCTCTCTATATATATATATATATATATATATATGTGTGTGTGTGTGTGTGTGTGTGTGTGTGTGTGTGTGTGTGTGTGTGTGTGTGTGTTGAAACAAATTTAATATTTAAAAGCTCTGCATATTACATTTTTACATTTTATTTTTTCTTTAAATCTGTATTGAGCAGTTTTTAATACAACAGTTTACTGGTCTCGTTTGACTCTGATCAATAACTTTATATATTCGAATTTTTCAAAATCAGGTGGCCATTAAGACAAGTAAATATTTAACAACTATCTCATCAGCGAGAACAAAACATCATGGGAAATAAATCTATTTTGTTTTGTGTGTGGAGAAACTGAAGTAAGGGTAGGGAAAAAGAAAAAAAACAAAAACGGGGCAGATTCTTGCTATCGGAACCTGCAGGTTTGCCACTTTGGTAACAGAAGCGGAAAAAATACAATAAAACAAATTAAAAATAAGAATAAAAATGAAATAAGTCAGATAAAATAACAGCTTTGCAAGGTCACTGTTAAAGGGTCGTGAATAACGTTAATATCAAAATAAACTGGTTAAACAAAACTCAAGTAAAATAGATTTAGGAACAGGAAATTATTATGTAATATAATTAAATTATATGGCTAATAAGAAGAAATAAAACAATTATTTAATGGAATTTTAATTTTAGATTAATTATTAGGAAATTAAATTAAATTTAAATTTATGGTGCCATTAATACCAAAATAAACAAGTTAAACATGATTTACGATAGCAATAAAACATAGAAATAGTAAAAAATAGATTTAAGAATGAAAAGCTATTATAAGATATAATTTAATTTTATGGTTAATTAGAAGAAAAAAATATTTAAATTTGAATTTTTTGTCTAAACTTATTTATAAATAGAACTTTATTTGTGTGTGTGCCTGTGTCTGTGTGTGTGTGTCCGTTACCTATAGACTCCGAAACGACTGAACCGATTTTCTTGAAAATTTAATTTATAGTTGTACTATAAGCGTCTGCGAGTGTTCTTAGATAGATTTTGTGTCGAGGTATCCCCGATAAATATCGAAAATCGATAATCGAAAAAAAATCGGGTTATAGAAGGAGTGGTCCGATTTTAATCAAATTTGATACACTCATAAACAAAGACATAAGAAACGATATTCAGAAGTTTCAAGGTTGCAGTTCTTACAATAGTGCAGAAAATCGATATATATATATATAAAAGGCAAGATGTTTATGTGTGTGCCTGTTTATCTGCCTGAATTTTTTTTAGCCCTTTTATTTTAATTTTTGCTTCGGGTTTGGCTCTAAGTAGGTATAATTGTAGTTCTTAGTCTCAGCCATGATACCATTTACTCATAGGACTCATTTAGCCTTCAAAATTCAATTTACGATGAAAAAATCTTATTCGATATCGATACCAGGAAATCAAAATTTGACTTACATCCATTCAGTTTTCTTTCAATCTATGGTTTCGCTTTAACTGGAAACAACTATTGCTTTTTAGCCTTTCGTGCCAACGTCCAAAGAGTCTGAGCTCCAGGACCATGGATTAGTTTTAAAGCTTTCATTACACCCGAGCAACGCCGGGCTATACTGCTAGTGTGTAATAAATATTGATTCCGCACATAAATAAATTTAATTACATTGTGCCCTCTGGCTAGATCAATGTTAATACTTAATATTAATAGGATCCTTTGAGATTTACCTTCAAGTATAATTTCAAGATCCCTGTGGTAAGAAGGTCTTTCATAATTTTTCTAAAAAATCTCAATAATGGACATTTTCATATTAACGAAAAACATAGATGAACTAAAATCCCTTTGAAAGTAAGACTGATGACTTCAGTATTAAAATTGGAATCCCATTTTTGGACGTTCTAGTAGGTTGCTAATAATGAACTTATCACTTCATTGTATATATATATCGCTCATTCAGTAAAATGAATTAGAGCACGCTGGCTATTGGGCGCGTATAATGATAATATACGCGCTAAAATGTCTGCCTTCTTCCACCGAACGCCCATAGCCCAGAGGTTGAATCGCCAACTGACGCCAATTCGGTCGGGTTTCAATCCTGGGTTAAAAGCAATCGGAGTCTAACCGTATTGATGAGCTATGATAAAGCGAAACCGATCTGTCTGTGGATGACAATATATATATATATATATATATATATATATATATATATATATATATATATATAAAACGTAAACAATCATATTTTGATTTTTTTTTCGCGATTTCCTATGCGACATTCTTTGGAAAAAAGTGTTCAGTCTCCCAGTTGAGAACTGCATCTTTGTGGTCTCTTCGTGGGTGATAGCTGGCATTGATGCCTTCATACTGATCAGGAAGTTCCGTCCCAAACCTCATTCCTCCGCCTGTTTCTCTCCTGCCTTCTCGGCAACCATTGCCCACAGGAACCACTTCTTCCGGCTATTTCGGAGCCGTGCGTCTAACCACAATACGCACCTATTTGCCTCTGTTCGTAATGAGTGTAAGAGGATCCTGAATGACGCTAAGCTGTTGTTTGTTGAGATAATGAGGTAGCGCATAGCTGCCCGCAAATTCGGCTCCAAAGACTATTGGCGGCGCTGAAAAGTGTGCTGAACAACAGCAAACCCTATATCCCTCCCTTAATCAATAAATTTGAGGTCCTCACGGCATCTGTGGATAAAGCTAGGTGCTTCGCTCGCAGATTCTCATCAAACTCTACATTTGACTCGTTTGGAGTATCCACACCCGACTTCCCTATTAGAAATGAGGCTCAATTGAAAGATGTTCACATATCCCCCTCTCTCTGGTATCTAAGATAATATCAAAACTTGACTCCAATAAGGCGAGTGAAGATGTGTCCCTGAACTCTCCTCTGTCCTCTCTAAACTCTATAATTACTGCCTTTCTGCTTCTTGTTTTCTTGCCTGCTGGAAGTCCTATCCTGTAGTTCCTGAGACTTAAGAACTCAGGGGAAACCCTCGGACCCATCAAATTATTGCCCTATCAGCCTCCTGCCAATTTTCTGAAAAGTTTTCGAGACTATTATCAATGCTGAATTACTTCAACATTTTACTGCCCATAAACTATTCACAGACAGTATGGCTTCTGCTTTGTCAGGTCTACTGCCGATATGCTAACAACCTTCACCTAGTACATACACCAGGCCCTCGATAATTTCGGCGAAGCTCGATCTGTTGCCCTGGATATCTCCAAAGCTTTTGATAGGTTTTGGCACGCTGGCCTTCTGCGCAAGCTACAGGGTTATGGTATCACTAGACGCTTGCTTGATCTGATCCAATATTTTCTATCTAACCACATAATGAAGGTCAACTTGAATGGGCATGCCTCCACATTTTACCACACGAACGCTGGTGACCCCCAGGGCTCTATCCTAAGCCCGACACTCTTTCTGATCTTCATAAACGACCTCCCTGACGTGATCAAATCCCAATTAGGCATCTACGCTGATGACACCACTATTCACTCCCGCCTCAGTAAAAAATCTGGCGAGGCGGCCAAAGATAACCTCGCTACTGTTCTGGAGAAGGACCCAGTGGTAGACTGGGGTAAGAAATGGCTTGTAAATTTTAATACTCCTAAAACGAAGCTGCTATCTGTCAACCACCACAGACAGTCCCTCCTACCTCCACATCAGCATGGACAAAGCAATTCTCTCTGAAAGCAATACACTGTGCCTTCTCGATCTCGCCCTCTCTTCCTTCCTCAAGTGGAACCATTACATTTAATCAATAGCTAAATCGACTGCTAGGAAGGTTGGGTCACTGCGTCGGGATAGGAAGTTTTTCCCGCCTGAGTTCATCTTGCACATATAAAAATTGAATACTGTCGTCATATCTGGACGGGCGCCCCTGCTATTCATCTCAGGGTTCTCGACAGGCTCCAAAGGAGAATCTGTAACGTGATCGGTCCTGACCTGACAGCTCGGCTCCAGCCACTTTCTCACCGGCGGGATGTGGTTTCCCTCTGTCTATTCTATAAATATTTTCATGGCTTTTTCTCCAACGAACTTAGCTCACCGATGCCAACTTCACAAGAATTTAATCGAGCAACCAAACTGGCAACAATGCCCTACCCTTTTACTGTTAAACCAAATGCAAACGCCACTTCTATTCCATCAGCTTCCTTTCTCACAGTTCCTGTCTGTGAAACTCCCTTCTGTATTCTTGCGTCCCTGACAGCTACAAGCTCCAAGAATTTAAATGCAATGTCAATTCCCATCTCATGTCCACTTGACTCCAGTTCTTCCCTCGTACTTTCCCCCATCACCACGTGTATCTGGCTTTTTTCCTTTTTCACCCTCGCAACTCTACCCTCAGTGTGAAGCATTTCTTCTTGTGAATAGACGGCTGATTTGACTCTCAGCAAAAGACAGTGAGGCTTTGGTGTTTAGGGTTTGAAAACAGTTTGGGGACGACTGCAGCGACATAACCGACACGGCCCACTGGAAACAACCACCTTAAGAAGCCAAACGCCAATTCTAGCCACATACAAAACCAAATATAATCTTGTGACTGCTACAAGACTCTGTGTGTGTGTGTGTGTGTGTGTGTGTGTGTGTGTGTGTGTGTGTGTGTGTGTGTGTGTGTGTGTGTGTGTTAAAAAAGACTGAAAATTCTGAGATAGATTATTATACAAACAAACCACGTTAAATTAAATAACTTAAATAACTGGAGGATCTTGTCTTGAAGTGTGTATAAAAATGATTAATATGCGGACAAAATAATACAAATATGTAAAAATATTTAATGAATTTTTTCCAGTGGCGTCTAAAGTCAGTGTAATCTCTTTACATACGATGTCATTTGGGATGAATTTGAATCTAGGCGCAAACATCACTCGAATGAAATCAACAAAATCTCAACTACACTGACCACGCCCATTGGAACTGATACAGTCAAAAGCAATTGGGAATAAAACAAAAAAAAATTATAAACATTCGATAGTTTATCCACATTTTTAATACCGATGTACAACACATTGAAAAATTTGACCAGTTTAGATATATTCACACTATATATATATATATATATAGTCATCCACAGACAGATCTGTTTCGCAGCTCATCAGTACGGTTAGACTCCGATTACTTTTAACCCAGGATTGAAATCAGACCGAATTGGCGTCAGTCGGCGAATCTACCTCTGAGCTATGCACACAAACACTTGTGCACGTGTGTGTGATATATTTTTTATAGAAACTACAGTATTAAAAATATAATATGACAAAGTAGAATTTTTTTAAATTTTGACGCGTTTATTCCTTCAGGACTTAATCGGACTTTTTTTTTTTAATCATCTCACCCCAAGCAAGGCATTCCACTGCCACTATTGTGCAAGGGAAAGTGATGAGAAAGAGTGGTTAGATATAGGAAATGTCAGAAGGAGGGTGATTGACGGGTAAGGATACCGAGGATGAGGGTTGGGTAGATGGGAAGAGTTTTTTGTTTTTTGTTTTTTGTTTTATAAAAAGGGGGCTACATAGAGTGAAGAAAGGATGGTTAAATATAGGAAATGTCAGAGGGTGGGTGATAGGCGGGTAAGGATATCGAGAATGAGTGTTGGGTAGATGAGAGTGTTCTGAGAATAATTGGGAGTTAGTGTGATAGGAGGTGTCTATTGACCTTACATTAAACATCTGGAGATTGTAGCTGTCGGGAAAGCAGACTTGTGGAAGGGAATTTCACAGGCGGGAAGCGCGAGAAAAGAAGCTGTTGGAGTAGAATTTACGGTTACATCTTATCTGTTTAACTGTAAAAGGGTGGAACCTAGTTGCTAATCTCGTGTAAATTCGTGCTTAGGCGGCACCAGTGATCTAAGTTCATCGGAGCAGAAGCCATGAAAGTACTTGTAGAAGAGGCACAGGGAAGCCACATCACGCCGGTGAGAGAGTGGTTGCAGCCGGTCTGCCAAGTCAGTATCAACCACGTTACAGATCCTCCTTTGTATTTTGTCAAGAAGCCCAAGGAGAGCATCAGGGGCACCCGACCAGATATGGCAGCAGTATTCAATACACGAACGGATGGTAGATTGTTTTTTTTTATACAATTGCACATGTGACCGACAGAAGAGTTCTGGGGATTTTAGAATTTTTTTTATCTAGCCGAATTCATTTAAAGTCGTTTTGTTTTTGTTTCCATCACTTTTATTAGTAGTTATTGTTAGTAGGACTTGGCAGCTCGGATACAGTCACTTTCTCACCGGCGCAATGTGGCTTCCCGTGTCTCTTCTACAAATACTTTCACGGCTTCTGCTCTGATGAACTTAGCCCACTGGTGCCCCCTATATATAAATTTACTCGAGCCACAAGATTAGCAACTAGGTCCCACCCTTTTACTGTGAAACCAATAAAATGTAAATGCAAATTCTACTCCAACAGCTTCTTTTCTCGCACTTTCCGCCCGTGGAATTCACTTCTATTTATTTGCTTTCCCGATAGCTATAATCTCCAAGAATTTAAATATAGAGTCAATAGTCATCACCTATCTCACTAACCTGCATCCTGTCTCTCATGCTGCTTTCTCCGTCCACTCCACTCTCATCAGTATTTTCATCCTTCTCTTACGCACTTCCTGACACCCCCTTTAACCTGTCACTCTTTCTCATAACTTTCCTCCTATGTAACCCCCTTCAAAACAGTGTCTGTAAAATGCCTTGTTTGAGGCGATATTATTATAAAAAAAAAGGTATTCCACACAGTGATATCAGAAAATCCGCCAGAAATGGTGAAATGCTGTAAGAGCCATCATGTCCACTCTGTGTCGGAAAAGGAACGCTGAAAGACATTTTATGTGCCTGTCCCAAAGTTTTTGGGGATGGGAGGTGCAGATGAGGACATATCCCTTAAATGGTAATTGCTTACAAAACAACGTAATATATCAAGCGACGGTAAAATTGCCAGATAATGAGGAAAAAATATACATAGGTGTAGCAGAAAGACCCTGGAAACAAATAAACTGAGCACACAAAATATTCTTCACAAATAGTAAATACGCGAACAACAGTTCTTTCTAAGTATATCTGTGAAATTCAAAACAAAACCCAAATCACGCCAACAATATCATAGAAAAGAACATCAGCCTACAACAATTAAAAACCTACAGACTTTGCTTGGAGAAAAAAATATCTATTATTACCTCCCCAGACCAAACAAACTACTAAATAAACGATCTGAACTCATCTCAAAATGCAGACACGAAAACAAATTTTTACTACGTTACTTGAAAATCGAAAACTGAAAATAATAAATAAATAATAATAAAGAACAAATAATTTAATCCAAGCAAATAATAAAGAAATTAAAAAACACTGCCGCCATAACAACCATTAGGATAGATAAAATAAGATAAAAATAAATAAATGAATAGATAAATAACAAATCTAAATAAAATTAAAAAATTAAGCATCGAAAACCGAAAGGAATAAATAAATACAAAATAAAAATAAATAAAAAAATAAAAATAAAAAAGTAAAATAAATTTATTCAAATAAATAAATAAACAAACAAACCACTCTCGCGAAAATAACCGTTAGAAGCCTTTCCCACAATGCACTACTGACCCGCATTTATAAATAGCCAAAAAAAAAAAAGCAAGACATCTAGCCTGATGATTGCGTCTAGCAAGAAACAGTCAGTCGCCTCTGAGTCTTGACTTCAATGCTCACTTTTGTATATATATATTAATCATTTCACCCCGAGAAAGGTGGAAATGCCACTGATGTGCGGGGGGGGGGCTACATAACTGTAAAAAGATTAATTAGAAGAGAGTGAGGAGTACAGACCAGTTAGAAAAGAGCAATAGAAAGATGAGAATGCAGGTGTGATGACAGTTACATAGGTGGAGGGAAAGAGAAGGATATACGGGGTGGGGAGAGAGCTAGAATCCAGTGATTAATAGATGAGTATTGACATTGCATTTAAATTCTTGGAGGTTGTAGCCATCAGGAAAGCAAGAATATGGAAGCGAGTTCCACAAGCGGGAAGTGCGAGAGAAGAAGCTGCAGGAATAGAATTGTCGTCTGCATTTGGCTAAACTAACTGTGAATGGGTGGGACCCAGTTGCCAATCTGGTTGCACGAGTAAACACCTGTTGTGGAGGCACCAGTGACTTAAGTTCGTCCGAGCAGAAGCCATTAAAGTATTTATAGAACAGACAAAGGGAGGCCACATTTTGTCGGTGGGTAAGTGGCTGCAGTCGAGCCGCCAAGTCAGTACCTATCACATTACAGACTCTACTTAGGAGCCTGTCGAGAACACTGAGGTGAACGGCAGGGCCGCCTGACCATAAATGGCAGCAGTACTCCATGCACGGACGGATGGTTGACTTGTATATAGGCAGGATGGATTAAGGCGGAAAAAACATCCTGGATCGACAAAATGACCCAACCTTCTTAGCAGTGGATTTACCTGTAAATGCAGATAAAACTTTAGCGGAGAAATAACCATTTATTTTAAAACATGCATTTTCAAACCTTTATAAACAAAGAATGAGGAAAAATTCTAAGCCCATAGATTAGCTCTAGTAAAGGAAGGGGTTGGGAGGTATTGGTTTTTATAGGGTTAAGTTAGAGAAATTTTAGTAGTAATTTCTTCTTTGGTAATTGGAGGTATGTGGCATGAGTTCGTAACGGTAGGTGGTGGGTAAGTAACTGCTTAGCTAATTTTTTTTAAAAACCTTATTGTGACGAATTGGAAGAATAGGATAATTAATGCAATTAATACTTATTTCTATGACGTCACATACTCATGATCGCCCTCCCTTTATTTAGGAGTATATTCTGGTATTTAAATTTCAAAATTTTAATTTTTTCTCTATTGGTTTTTATAGGGTTAAGCTAACGGAATTTTAGTAGTAATTTCTTCTTTGGTAGTGCGAGGTATGTGGCTTTATTCTGGAGTTAGTAGTGATTGCTAGGCGGGAATTAACTGTTTATCCAAAATTTTAGAATCCTCCTGGATTATTTACCAACGTTATCCAGGATTATTTACCAATCCTATCCTGGATTTTTACCGCCTATATATATATATATATATATATATATATATATATATATATATATATATAACGTATTCATATTCCTTTTAAGCATCATTGTTGAATTATTTAGTTATTTGTCGATTGTTGTCGAGCCCTTAGCTGTCAGTGAAGTTGTAAACGGATTTTTGGCTCTCTACGCCCTCGTCAGGTTGATGACTCATCAACCTCAGTCATCAACCTGACGAGGGCGTAGAACGCCGAAAATTCGTTCACAACATCAACTTCACTGACAGCTAAGGGCTCTACAACAATCGACAAATAACCATATATATATATATATATATATATATATATATATATATATATATATATATATATATTTAAAAAAGTGAAAGAACACGTAAATTAAAAACCCACTTTTCAAGCATTTACTTATATAAAGAGTGCTCGATTATTGACGCACCTATATCATTTCCTTGAACTACCACTCTCTAATTTTCTAAATAATCATGAATTCATCTTATATTTTCAAAATAAATCATTTTCAGCATTTATTTTACCATACCACCTGAAGAGGAACAGTTTTGTTCTGAAACATGTAAATTTTTGTGTAGTGATGTTATGCTTTTTTAAACCATTGTAATAACAAAATTACAATAGATAGATAGATAGATAGATAGATAGATAGATAGATAGATAGATAGATAGATAGATAGATATGGACAGACTGAGATAGATAGATAGATAGATAGATAGATAGATAGATAGATAGATAGATAGATAGATAGGAACAGACTGAGATAGATAGATAGATAGATAGATAGATAGATAGATAGATAGATAGATAGATAGATAGATAGATAGAACAGACAGAGATAGATAGATAGATAGATAGATAGATAGATAGATAGATAGATAGATAGATAGATAGAACAGACAGAGATAGATAGATAGATAGATAGATAGATATGAACAGACAGAGATAGATAGATAGATAGATAGATAGATAGATAGATAGATAGATAGATATGAACAGACAGAGATAGATAGATAGATAGATAGATAGATATGAACAGACAGAGATAGATAGATAGATAGATAGATAGATAGATAGATAGATAGATAGATAGATATGAACAGACAGAGATAGATAGATAGATAGATAGATAGATAGATAGATAGATAGATAGATATGAACAGACAGAGATAGATAGATAGATAGATAGATAGATAGATAGATAGATAGATAGATAGATATGAACAGACAGAGATAGATAGATAGATAGATAGATAGATAGATAGATAGATAGATAGACAGACAGAGATAGATAGATAGATAGATAGATAGATAGATAGATAGATAGATAGATAGATAGATTGAGGCGCACACTATATATATTGATATTGGCTGAGGTGATTACATATTTGTAAAGTGGTATGTCCCCTTCCATTAATATATATGAATCCTTAATCCTGCCTATATGTCTCCGAGGTTGTGCGTCCATGCGTGAGAGAAAGAGAGAGAGAGAGAGAGAGAGAGAGAGAGAGAGAGAGAGAGAGAGAGAGAGGGGTATATGGAATGTCGAATTAAATAGGAACAAACCTTCTTGTTCCCATCTTTTCATGTTTGCAAAGCTGTATGTACGCACCACAACACGTATGAGAATAATTCTTCTCCAGTTTCACAGAAAACTCACTGTTTAAGCCAAATGCACATAAGTAAACAAATAAACGCTTCAGCCTACGCCCAGGGATTACATATTTTCAATTAAGCACACCACCAGGGGGCGCTCTGACTATTAAGAAGGTAATGTAGTGCAAAACAAGATGAACTCATACAGATTTCTAATATGTTTGTTATATTTCATACTTCCAAGAAACTGCCATGCATCATCGAATTCTTTTCTGTGAAGATCATTTAACGAAAGTCCAGCATTTTTTTTTTTTTAATTAGTATTGTTTGCCTTTTCACTTTTTGTGTATTCGATACTCATGGACTAGACTCATCAGTAGAGAGAAGGACATTCTTACAGCATAGTCAGCTATAATAATCCTCAGTCCATCCATTTATTTATTCAACTTTGTTTCAAAATTTTCAAGAGAAACACAATCAAGCTAAGTTACAGTTGTACTAGTAATTTAGAAAGTTTCATAAAAAAAAAAACGTCAGAAATTTAAATAGCAAATAGTACAAAACAAGATCACTAATAAAGAATGCAACAGCAGGGACAAAAATAAATGCCCACTTCAATGACTTTGTAATACAAAAGAAGTCATTTACAAGACAAAAGTGCATGATTTAAATGGTCAAAACAAAATATATTTGAGATCAACAAAAGACACCTTTAAGACCAGGTGGTTCAATCACCGGTCTACATTCAAAATAGAAAACTTAAAAACTGTACAAAATTGGCTAGCCACGTGTAGAAATTGAAATCAACATATGGAAAAGACCCAGACATAACGTGGAATATAGGAAAAACAGCCAAGCCTTACAACGGTGGCAAAATATGTAGACTGTGCCAGGAAGAAAATTTAGCGATTATACTATTCCCAAATAAAAATGAACTATTGAATGAAAGAACAGAAATTATGACCAAGTGTAACCATACTATAAAATACTAATTAGGTTCATATAACCATGGATGGAAACGCTATAATTTCTAGTAATTCTAAAAATTGCGCGTTCAGAAATTACCCGTCACGTGAGCGTTCAAAAATAAAAAATACACCGTTATGTGAGCGTTCTTAAAAAAAACGGTAAACGGTAAAATCAGTTATTGCAAATCGCCTGAAGACACCACATGGTAGAAACCTAGGTCGCGTAATAATTCGTTTACAAATGAAGAAGATAGATAGATAGATAGATAGATAGATAGATAGATAGATAGATAGATAGATAGATAGATGAAAAGACTGAAATAGATAGATAGATAGATAGATAGATAGATAGATAGATAGATAGATAGATAGATAGATAGATAGATAGATATGAACAGACTGGGATAGATAGATAGATAGATAGATAGATAGATAGATAGATAGATAGATAGATAGATACTATCTGGTTAATATTAAATAAGTTTGCATCGATCATAAGGCAGTGAATGCTGGGCAATCTCCCCATGGATGAGGAAGGAACTAGAGGCAGCAGAAATATGGTTCTACAGAAGTATACTCAGAATTGAATGGGCGGAGCGAGTAAGTAACAAGGAAGTCTTAAAGAAAATAGCAATAGAAAGAAAATTTTTACTCAGAATCAGGAAAAGCCAGCTGAAATCCCTTAAACACATAATGAGGAAAGATGGCTTGGAGAACTTGCCCTTCACAGGGCATATTTAAGGCAAGAGAAATAGTGGAAGGCAGAGAGTCATTTTCCTGAAGAGCTTCTTTTAAATGGATGGTGGAAGCGAGGCGGGCTTAGCAAAGGGCAAAAACTGCGGAAGTCGTGAGGAGCCAAAATCGGCCATTTCAAACGGGTTCTTAAGGATACGTAGAGTGAGTTCAAATCATATTAGAACGTCGTAATTTTTATAAATGCTGCTTACTTAATCATCGTAGAATGTGAATCGACCTGGTCGCTATGAAAAAAGATAACAGAGAATTTAATCTAAAAAATTAACCTAATAATATTCCTACTTTTGTTGGTTTCCTCCTCTTCCTCTGTGTCCGCTGATCCTCTTAATCGGTATGAAATTTATTAAATTATTTATTTGTTCAATTTAATAAATATCTGGAACTAAACTTAGCAAAGCTTATATCTGTAGTAAATATCTATATCCAATCTATGATATCATTGGTATGCTCTTTCAAACAAACGCGTCTAAATGTTCTTTCGTTGTAATGATCCATAAACCTTTTCTTTTATCATTATGTCTTTTCAATAACGTGTCTTTGTTTCTTTCACACTCAGTCATCCCTTGCGTCTTAATGGCTTTATCGCCTCCTTGGAATGAAATGATTTTTTTTTTAATTGACAATTATTCAAAGCAGTAAACAACTAACAGATTCACTTTCTGCATTACTGAGTTCGATCCTCACTGGGTACCCTATACGTTCGACCTTAGAAAATCAACTCTTCTTTTTTGTCAATGATTAAGAATGGAACTCGTACTGATAAAACAATTATAACTTCTTTTTACAACAGAAAATTGGAGAAAAAAATCCAAATTTTAAGTTTACTTTCATTCATTAAAAAAACAACTAAAAACGAGTTTCCTTTAAAATAGAAATGTTAAGTTAATTTCAAGGCTTTGGATAAATATTCCCTTTCGCAACTGTAAAAAGAAAAAGGTTATTTTCAAAATTAATGAGAGCAAAGACATCCTGTTAAGAAATGTCAAATCATAAAATATTTTATCTGATTTTAGACACCTGCTTGGCATATTTTTTTCAGAATTTTGACTGTATAATAGTTTTTATTTCCTGTCTTGATTTAGATATTCTTTTAAATACATAAAAGTAATTTACTGCCTTTGTTTCGTTCTTGTCCTGAAATTCTCAAGAAAACGAGAAACGACGAGATTTTGATTAAACAAGAAAAATGATGTACTAACTACAAAGTCAACTGACTAAAGAAAGCATTTTGTTCTATAACTTCGCCATAGGGTAATGATGAACAGGCTCATCTTGTAAACGCTTTATACTAGATTTGTCAACGATTTTAAACCTAGAAAGTATATGCCAGCTTTTTTAACATTTCTGTTGCAGTGGACGGACATTACGAAACTTGTACTGTCTGCAGTCGACGTATATATATACATTTTCAAGACACTTGTAATATCGATCACTAGCGTTTGTGTTAAAAACTCTGTCTACGCTGAATACTATTTCCAAAACAGCGTAGATATATAGCAGCACCCAATACAACTTTTTTTTTTTTTTTTTGGCGTTTAGTTTAATTTAGTCTGTATTGCAAAGTATCCGGTCGAAATCAAAATGGCAGCACTCCACCATTGACATTCATTTCTAGTAAATGGCAGTTTCCTATTTTCCCCAAAACGTGACAGTACAACCAGGCAACAATGCTATAACTACTAGGCAGTGAAAATATTAATTTATAAACAGCTGAGAAATTTTGCATAGATTTAATCGTAAGATTAATCGTTGCCAGAATATTCTCAAAAGCAAATGATCTTTCTTGTGGTTACTATGGTATTAGCCATTTTCCCATTAATGGATTTATTTTGAACGCATTTATTCAGGATTATTATGCATTCGAGCAGAGAGGAACACAGACGAGGCTCCGCTGAGGGCTAAGAGTCTCGTATGGTAAAAATCGACAGTAGCCCGACTCTGCCTTGTGCAGGGTCTACGGATTATTTTTGGTTGAGCTTACCAGTTTGGAATACCTACAGCAAAATAGCTTTACGTCGTATTCAGCATCAGTGGGACGGGGAGGCGATAATTTTTTTTTTTTTTTTTTTTACTCATATCACCCCAAGCAAGGCGAAGTCGCCACTGATGCGCAGGGGGCTACGTGAGAAGGAAAAGATTGGAAAAGAGAAAAACCGGAAACCACATCCTAACCAGGAAACAAGGGATGAGCCTCTTCACCTGTTCAATAGACGTGGGTGGAGTGTGAACCGGGCGATAGTTTAGTCTATCTACTCCAATTGAAAAAAAATAAAATAAAATAAGAAAAAAAGACTGTAAAGATTGGTCTGTCTGCGGACTGATGACTAAAAAAAAAATATATATATATATAGATTCCAGACGGCACTATCACGTAGGTTCTGGGAAATGAAGGAGGAAGGGCAGGACCCTATAATCAGCTGGAAATTAATAGGCTCAGCTTGTACTCCTAAAAGTTTTCGTGATAGGTGTCGTCTGTGTTTATTGGAGAAGATTCTGATTTTGAAGTATCCTCATCAGGACTTACTTTTGAACTTTAGGAGGGAATTTATAAACAAGTGCCGCCATAGGGCGGATTTTAAAATTTAACTTCTGATTTTTAATTTTCAAATTCTAAATTTTTCTATAATTTTTTTAATATTTAAAAAAAAATTTTTAATTTTAATTTTAATTTTTTTTTTATGTATATGTGTATGTTTGTGTGTGGATGTGCATATTTGTATATATATGTATATATATATGTATATATGTATTTATGTATGTGGGCTATATGTAATTTAGAAAAAATTTTTTTAGCTATTTAAATGCTCCTTTTCATAATATTCATTAATATGTATGTGTGTGAGTGCATATGGAATATGTATATATATATATATATGTGTGCGTGTGTGTGTGTGTGTGTGTGTGTATGTGTGCATGTATGTGTACACATGTATATTATGTGTATATGAATTTTTTGTATATAAGTGTGTACACACATATATATGTGTGTATGCGCATGTATATGTATATAAGTGTGTAATAAATTGAATGTATGTGTGTTTATGTGTATGTATATATGTATTCTTATTCGTAGAATTGTGTGTGTATATATATGTATGTATGTGTGTACTTCTATAGGTATGTAATTAATTTTTTTTTTTTTTTTTTACCTAGTGTTGTCTTTATTTAGTTTAATTTCAAATGACCTAATTTTTTTTAAAAATAATTTTATTTTAAATCCTATATCTTTTTATTCCCTTTTATTAATAATTATGCCTTTTTAAGTAAAGGCCTTTTTCTAATACTTCAACGTTTTGGGGAAATTAGGTTTTTGAATTTGTCCAGCGTCTGTAATATTTAAAAAATTTCTTTTCTTTAGTTTCTTTCTTTTTCCCTCCCTTCCTTCTTTTATCTCTCTTACCACCTTTTTTCCGTGTTGCTTAAACTTACGTCGATTTAACACGGCTGTCTGTTAATTTTTAGTTACATTCTCCCTTTTTTTTTTTTTGCGAACCCAGACGATGTCAATTTTTTTCTTTTCTTATTTATTTGTTTTTATTCTATCTTTTTCTTTTTCGTTTTCTTTTTCTTTTTCTTTCCCTTTTTTTTATTTTTATTTTATTTTATTATTTATTTTTATTTTCTTTGCAATCTATTTAAAAAGGAAAAGTAGACTAATTTTTCTCCAGTTTCTGAAAGGTTTTTTCTGTTGCTGAGGTGATGTGTCGTCCCCCGTGGGGATCTTCATATCGAAATGGCCATTCAACATCTTTGAATTAATCCTTTTTTAATATATATATATATATATATATATATATATATATATATATATATATATATATATTGTGTGTATTTTGGCAGCATTTTTTCATTAATACGGGTTTCATTGAATAATATAGATGGAGAAAACCAGACAAACGGCAGTGTCTCATCTTGGGAAAAACACAATTTTTGCAACGTCATTCTTGCAACATGTGGCCGCGCGTTATCGTGAAGCAGAATTGGAATACGGCTCAGTTCATTCTCTTTACTACCAGTTATTAAACTTTACTACCAGTTATGAAAGCTCTTGCTGCGTGTTCACTCTTTAACATTGCCTTATTATTTTATTTATTGTGCAATAATTATGAAGAATATATATATAGTCATCTGCAGACAGATCTATTTCGCTGAATCACAGCTCAATCAGTACGGTTAGATTCCGATTGCTTTTAACCCAGGATTGAAACCCGATCGAATTGGCGTCAGTCGGCGATTCTACCTCTGAGCTATAGGCGCTCGGTAGAAAAAGGCAGATTTTTTATCGTGTATATTATCATTTTACTCGCCCAATAGATAAGAGTATTCTAAATCATTGTTGAATGAACGATATATATATATATATATATATATATATATATATATATATATCCACTCTCTTACAATAATGACCGTTGTGTATTTATTTGTAAATATAGAGTATTATTTACTTATATATTTCCCTCTTGTCACGTTCAGGGGGATTATTTTGTGTGTGTGTGTGTGTGTGTGTGTGTGTGTGTGTGTGTGTGTGTGTGTAATGTGAGAGACTTAATAGTAGGTACTTCAATATATATATTGCCGTCATTTTAGGCTGCATATGGATATAAAAATTTTCCAGTCACTTTTGACAGCATGGGCCCACTCATTAATAATGATAATAATATTTTGTAATATGCTTAATTCATAATATAATTATTAATAATGGATAATATTTATTAAAAGTTTTTCAGTTATTATTCGAAGATGTTTTCATTATTTATTGTTAATTCTAATAATAAATATTCTAATATTCAATAGGCCTTTAACGTTTTTAATATTAATTTTTTCTTGTTTTTTATCAGTGGGTTTTCATTTTTTTATTCTCGAGTGCGTTTCATTTTTACAACAGGAAAGGTGAAAGGAAATCTCAAATCAACGCCAGCATCAAACAACTCGAGTCAAAAAAAAAGAAGCATTTTTTCCTGTTAATACAAACGAAGGAAATGAATGGCAGTCGAGTCTATCGTCACTCAGAGAATATCTTTTTGATTACTAACAGAAATTCAATATTTGATGCCATTTGCATAAAAAGACGAAAGAAACCGAGTTTTCTCATCTATTTCGTTAATTTAATTCATTTTTTGTAATTATCTTTATCATTTTATAAATCTATATTTTCCACAATTTGTCTATTTCGCTTTTATAAATAACAGATTATAGAATAATTTCAATGGTTGATAAAGATTCGAAAATTTTAAAAATAGACTTAAGCCTCCTTTCGTATTGGACAAGAATTATCTCCCTGAAGACCACCAGCAAATGAATATTTTAGGGAATTAATGTTCGTCTTCTGATTGTAAAAGACTGATTATAAATTTAGTTGGTTAGCTGTTGTGTTAGTCGGCTGCACGTGTTCACGCGTACCCGCGTCGGTTTTTTTAATACATCGCTGTTGGCAAAGATAAAAGAGGCGTCTGCCCCTCGAGTATATCATCCAGACATTGTCTCTGTTTTCCTGCAACTCTTCCAAGCAAAATATCTTATTTTATTTTTTTGCAAGGAAATATTTCACAGCCATGTCACATGTGCCACAAATTTGATGCGGTGTGCTCTGAAAAAAAAGAGAAAACGCGAGAGAGACAAAGCAATGGGTGTGTCTACTCATTATTTTTTCTTTCGATTTATTTTCTTTCTGTTTTTGTTTCAAAGATCGGCTCTCACAAGAATCCACGTCATCATGCCTAGATACACAAATTTCTTGAGAAACGAATTTGGTTAATACTGACAACAGGACAGAAAGTCGTTAACATTTACAGACTAAAATATGAATACCCTCATCAAAATAGCACATTCAAATTATGCAAATTTACTCTCTATGTAAGAGAAAACTGCAGTGAATTAATTTATCATTTAATTAAAATTTGATAATAAAGCCAAAAGTTGGGCACCTTGAGGTGGTGTAATGGTTAGCAAGCTTGTCTCGCTGGAATCATTGCAATTGTGTAGTGAGTTCGATCCTCACTGGGTGTTCCTTACTTTCGGTCTTGTGCCACATCTAAGCTTCGCTTAGTTAATCACCATATGTTTACCAGCTACATTTCTGTGTCGGGTGGGTACCGAATCATCTCTCAGTTGCGTCTCTCTGTCCTCGACGACAGGGTGCGGCTCAGTTGTAGCTCGGTCCGCGAGGGCAGGGTTGCAACTGAGAAAAATGACACTGAATAGATGCCGGATCGTGGGGAACAGTGTGCCGCGATCGCGCCACCCCATTGCAGCAGAGGGGTAGACCAGGTGCTCGTCACCGGGTCCAGCTCAACCGGCGGTTGAGGGGACTGGGGAAATACCATAAAGCCAAAAGTACACTTTCACAAACGAAAAACGTGAAATAGTTTGATGGATCAGTTTATTCTTATAAAGAAAGCAAGCCCAGTGGTATGTACTAAGTAAATCGAGTGGTAGATAATAATCGAGTCTTGTAGTAGGTAAGAAGCTAGTCTCGTGGTAGGTAGGAAGCTAGTCTAATGGTACATAACAAACAAGAATTGTGTTAGATAAAAAGAGCATTTGTTGAAGAATGCCGTGTTTGCTGTCAGATAAGGCACACCACTTTTGGGATGACTGCTCATCGTGACGCATCTCAACAGATTTAGCCTTCAAGATAACCATCCGATCTACACTACCAATGCAATGGACATTTTAGAATAAGTTTAAAATTAAAATACAGAACAGGGTATGACGGTTTGGCGGAATAATTAAACTAAATTAGAAAATAAAAATGTCAATATCAATCCTTTTTCTGAAAGCTTTAAATTCGTAGAAAATGGATCCCCGCGAATTATTCCAAAGAACTCTGGAAAGACAATGAAAAATTTTAAAGTGTTGATTTTGTCAAAAATACGAAGGGCGTACAACGCGGCAGTTTGGTTATGTCAGTCGCGTTGTTGTGTGGTTTCCAAATGTTAAGAGGAAAAATCGTGTAATGTGGATTGTAGTAATGTGTATGATATGATGGTGTTATGGTGAAACGCACCTATTTCTCAGATAATGGACGCTCCCTCCTAAATTAATAAGAGTTGACAGGAAGTTAACTCGAGAAGTTCTTGGGAAGTTCTTAGGAGTTCTTAGAAGTTCTAGAGAGTTCTTTAGAATTCTATTGAAGTTCAATAGAACTATTAGTTAGTTCCAGTTTGGACATAGTTGGACTAAGGCAGTTGATATTAGTCGGCAGTTAGCCGAATACTAAGGATTCAGCTTACAGTGGAAGATTGCCTAACATTTTGGGTGCATTAAGTCGATTAGCAACCGACATAGCACGATTATAACTTTCAGTGCGAAAACTACTCCACAACAGATGGTTAAACAGAACGAAAATGTTCGGTTTTGAAAGAAATTGTGTCATACGATGAAAAGTAAATATTTTACAACAACGTAGAATGCAAGAGATAATGGGCAAACGAAATGAACTTCCACCAATCGTACCGAAGGCCAGTCTTTATTGAGAGATGAGGCTGTTTAAATGGTTTAATGATAAGAAAAATACGCTACTCTGAACTTCTATGGTAGAATCAAGCGATTGATTCAACAAGTACTGTTTTCGTTTAGACTAATTAAATACTATCGATGGAAAAACATCTGGAGTTACTTAAAAAAATGTTAACAGTCCATCAAGTGGCCGCGTGTTTTTTCGATTGTCAGCCAAAAATGGTTTCCTGTTCTTTTGGTAACCTTTTTCAACTCGCTTGGTGCATTCATCATATATTGCACTTCTGAGTTCAAATACAGAAATCAATTTGTCAAAAATGCTTTCCTATATCTAAGGTCACTGAATTTGTCAATGATCGGTATACAGACCAAGATTACAAAGTTGGCAGGTAGGCCATCCCATTTGTGAGACTGGCACAATACAATCTTCCTCCTACCTGTCCTATTTCTCTTACATCTGTTTTGTTCCAAGACCTAATCAATAAGATTGTGTTACTTTCTGACAAGTCAGACTAAAAAATGATTTGTTTGTATGAATTTTCTTTTTTTTCTTTTTTTTTTTTTTTCGTTCTGTGAAATATTTCAGTATAGAAATTCATAAGATATTATTACATTTGTAAGCGACACCAAACATTAAGTATTACTCTATCTATTTTCACCATCATCAATATCATCACCCTTTTCATCAATATCATAATTCATGCACCATTTCCCTTAAGGACTTTTGCGATCATAGTTCTCCACAACTTCCTGTCCCTTATCAATGTTTGATTCTTTACCATTATTTCTTGTCCGTCTATTTGCTCAAATTCATTAGATAAGGAATCGCTGTTTTCCACTACTTTCACCTCTCAATACGCCCTGCTAGTATTGAATTTTCCATGCCGTCTTTCCTCATAATATGCCTCTAAAATCTCAACTTTCTTTTTCTGATATCCTACTTCACATTTCACTGTTAGCTATCTGTTTTTCCTTTATTCTCTCTCTCTCTCTCTCTCTCTCTCTCTCTCTCTCTCTCTCTCTCTCTCTCTTCTTCTTCTTCTTCTTCTTCTTCTTCTTCTTCTGCGGAAACTAAACTAGGAAGGAAGGCTTAGAGAATCTGATACTCACAGGGCGGATAGAAGAAACGAGAGAGAGGGAGGTAAAACACCACATGACATACTTAAGAGCTACAAGGGACAGGAAGATGAGGACGGCCATGATCGCCTACGTCATGAAGGGACAACGCACATAAAAGAAGATTATAATGCTCATCACGTCGAGGGGTGACAGCATGGTATTTTTGAACGAATGTTTGAACTGCTTCAGTGCTTCAAATAGCGAAATGAAAGTTGTCTTGAAAGTCAATTCTTCGAGATAGTTTTGAATTAATTCAAGCACCACTAAGGGTTCTATCCTTGAACCAACGTTGTTTCTAACTTTCTTAAATGACCTTTCTTGATAGTATCAACTCGGTATCAATGCTGATGACACATTAATTTACTCCGATTTTAATAGTAAGTCCGATCAGTTCAGTAAAATCATATTAGTAACTGATATAAAAAATGATCTACTATTTGTTGTTAACTTTAATAAGCAACGGCAACAGTTATCAAAAATAGCAAACGCAGTTCGCAAATTTGTAATGCGGTCATACCACGTGAGAGCTCGAAATGATAACAGAACCATAAAATTAAATGAAATGTAATGTGTTATGACCAGGTTTAAACGTAATTTTATTAAGTGTGGGTTGTTTGAATTTAATGTACATGGCCTCCAATATCTAAAGGTTTTTTTACTGTGTGCATGAATGAGGATTATTGTATTGTTGACTAAAATCTCTCTGATATTACTCATGTGAGGCGAAAGCTTAGAACCAACTTAATAAAAACTTATCCAAATGTTGGAGAATTTTTGTCTTTATTTTCAACTGAAAATTAAAACCAAAATACGATGTTTACAACGGCTCATGATTAAACATAATAGACATTCATTGTCTCTTATATTTAACAGCATATGTGTAGAAGATTATCTTCTGCCTCAATACACTATATATATATATATATATATATATATATATATATATATTGGCGTATGATACATCATAGTCTGCCTGCTTCTACCGAGCGCCCATAGCTCAGAGGTAGAATCGCCGAGTGATGCCAATTCGGTCTGGTTTCAATCCTGGGTTAAAAGCAATCGGAGGTTTAACCGTACTGATGAGCTGTGATACAGCGAAACAGATCTGTCTGCGGATGACTATATATGTATATATTCTTGCACACTCAGTAACCCCCTTGGGTCTTAGTGGCTTTAATGTTTTGCTTGTGTGAGAGATTTGATATATATATATATATGTGTGTGTGTGTGTGTGTGTGTGTGTGTGTGTGTATGTGTGTGTGTGCTATTGCAATATTTTTATTATAAGTAGTTATAATAACTAATTTTAATAAAATATTATAATAATAATATCACACTATTTGTATCGAGCATTTATGCCAAAAGCTGTAGATCGTTCTTTCATTTGTTCTTACTCTTAATAATATATATATATATATATATATATATATATATATATACCATGAAAATAAATTTATAAATCCATTTGTCATAGTATATTTCTCGGAAATTTTACAAATATCCGCTCCGCAGACCAAAATTTTTCACAAAAATGAATAGGTTAGATTTATCCAGACGAAAGGGAAAAGAATCGTGGTGGTTGGGAAAGAAGAAAAATATTTTATCGATGGGAGTTAAATATACAATGTTATGCATTTGGCATAGCTGTCTTTCTATTCCTGGCTATAAGTTGACACTAGAAGAATTGAACTGTTAGATTTTTTAGGTACCTCTATTAAATCGCTAAAAAAACACCTTAGTATGAATAAAAGATCCCAAACTTAAAAACGAACATTTTTTCCATCAAAATGTTTATATTATTATTAAGAGGAAAGATCAAAGTATTTTAATTCATTTTTTAAATCCTTTAATCCCTTTTAACACGTTAAAAATTTTGGTAGAATATCCGCAGACAGTCCTGTTTCGCTGTATCACAGATCATCAGTATGCTTTGACAACCAATTACTTACAGCCAAGAATTGAAACACAACCGATTTGACATCGCTCAGCGATTCTATCTATGATCGCTCTCTGGAGGAAAGTAGATGTTAGCGTGTTATATTCACAATGTAAACACACGCCAGTAGCCGAGAGTGCTCATATTCATTACTGAGTGAACGATGTGTAAATAGCGGTGAGTAGCTAGTGTTTTTATTTTTTTTAAGTCTACCATTTCTCAACAGAGGGCTCAATCGAGGGATGAGAGAAGCAAGTGAAAGAACAGAAAGATTAAATACCTATTGTTCGTTGTATTTACTTCTATAAAAAGTGCTCAATACAGAGTAGAGCTTAATATAGTAATTATATTATTAAAATGGTTTATAAAAGCATTATATAACTACAGAAAAAGTATCTTGTTTCAGAACATTGTTGTTCTTCTTCAGGTGATATTTTTAAAACAAATTGTGGAAATGATTTATTTTAGAAAATATAAAATGGTTCTTCACGGTTCTTCAGAAAATTCAGGAGAGGTGATTGGAGGTAAGGTGGTTGGAGGAGAGGTGGTTGGAGGAGAGGTGGTTGGAGAAAGTTAAACAGTATGATTATGGGTGTGTCTGCATTAATCAATCAAAAGTGAGAATTAGGTTGAACTATGAAGTTGAACATTTAAGTTGTATCATGGAAATTGTTGCTTAATGTCATGAAAATGACACTTTTTAATTTGTCTGGAGAAGATATATACTAGAAACATACATTATTCAAATGTGTAGACATTAGTTTTTGACAGTAGGTGAGATTTTAGGTTATTTAAATTTTTATTTTTATTTTACCGTATTTGTTAAAGAGGCGAAATTGTTTTGGTTAAAATTTGAGTTCAGTAATTATATGTGCGTTGTGGTGCATTGGATATCAGCTCGGAACGAGAAATCGGGGAGCAGAGTTCGAATTCCAGCCGAATTCATTGCATTCACTTGCAAATACCATTGGGAAAGATATTAATCCGTCTATTCCTTCCAGTTATGCGTTAAATAACAGGACAGATTGGGTTCTATAGCCTTGGTCGGCAACCAGTCTACCGCAGAAAGCAATGGCAACCTACTGCGGGATAATATTCTGCCCAGTCAATCATGTCACTTTCAAGACATGATCGCCCAAGCGTGTATTTCACGTATGGCACTTAACTGACTGAATAATGGTATACTAAGGTATATTGGAGTTAGGAAAACCAAATAAGTATTGTGTGAGTTATTAACTTTAATAAAATAATTTTATGTAATATTAGAGCATAAATTACAAATGAACATTATAATGAATTAAATTTTAAAGTGAAATAATTACGGTGTTTAAATAACACTATCAGTTCATTTCTATGGTTTAGTAATACTTTATTTTTAGGGAACTTTATAATATGGAGCTTTTTATTCAGACACAAAGGACATCTAAACTTATTTATAAATGGAATTTTGTCTCTGTGTGTGTGTGTGTGTGCGTGTGTGTGTGTGTGTGTGTGTGTGTGGCTGAACCGATTTTCTTGAAAATTTACACAGTTGTACTATAAGCGTCTGCGAGTGTTCTTAGCTAGGTTTTGTGTCGACGTACCCCCGATAAATATCGAAAATCGATAATCGAAAAAATCGGGTTATAGAAGGAGTGGTCCGGTTTTAATCAAAGTTCATACACTTATAGACAAAGACATAAGAAACGATATTCAGATGTTTCAAGGTTGCAGTTCTTACAATAGTGCAGAAATTCGATAATATATATATATATATATATATATATATATATATATATATATATATATATATATAAGGCAAGATGTTTGTGTGTGTGTCTGTTTATCTGCCTGTATGTCTGTATTTTTTTCGGCCCTTTTATTTTAGTTTTTGCATCGGGTTTGGCTCTAAGTAAGTATAATTGTAGTTCTTAGTCTCAGCCATGATATCATTTACTCAGAGGACTTATCTAGCCTTCAAAATTCAGTTTACGACGAAAAATCTTTTTTGATATCGATACCAGGAAATCAAAATTTGACTTACATCCATTCAATTTTCTTTCAGTCTACGGTTTCGCTTTAACTGGAAACAACTATTACTTTTTAGTCTTTCGTGCCAATGTCCAAAGAGTCTGAGCTCCAGGACCATGGATTAGTTTTAAAGCTTTCATTACACCCTGCTAGTATATAGATAATTTTATAAGTACTAAATGATCGGAGTAGATTGTACTCAAAGGGCAGATCAATCACAAAAGACACAAGCTGAACATTTTGTGTAATGAGATACAGTTGTGGTGAGAATTTCTATCAAGAATCTTTGTCATATGCATCTTCTGGTGAGTGGGGGTTGGTGAAGAAACGAAGGTTTATTTATAAACGATCACCGTAATTGTCGCGATTAGGAAGGGAGTCGAATGTAAATGTCAGTTAAGTGCAAATGTGCTTGGCAGCAAATGCATCAATCCAAATCTCTCTTTGATAGGCAGACATCTTTTGCAGGCATTTGTCATTGGCATGGCACAATCGCGAACAGTCAAAGAAAAAGATGAAAACTATGTGTGACATTATATCATTGTAATAAAATTGTATTTACGTAACATATGCTTATGAACATTTGTTCAAGCTTCTCTCTCTCTCTCTCTCTCTCTATATATATATATATATATATATATATATATTAAAATACTTTAATCCAAACGGAAAAGTAGGAAGGTAAATCTCAAATACCTGATTCTAATTAATATTAAATTTAAATATTAAAAAATGGTACAGGAGGAGAGCTCAATGTAATTAAAATTACAGAGTTAATATATTTTTTCTTTTTTCCTTTCTTTTCTTTTCTTTTCTTTTACTTCCTTTTCTTTACTTTTCTTTATTTTTCTTACCTCACGCTTCCATTTCTGTTTTGTTTAACCTAATTCTCAATTTAACTACTTCCTATTTCTTTAACCCCTTTTCCTTTGTAAAGCTAGACAAGCCAAATTTTCCATTTCTTCACTTCCAACTCTATCTAATGATTAAAACCTGAAATAGACTGATTTGCATCCGAAAATTTTTTGTGACGTAAATTTCTCAAATCTTAACCGTCATTTTTTATTTTTTATTTTTTTTATATCCCTTTTTATTTTTATTTTATTTTTTATTTTTTATTTTTATTCTCATTTTTTTTTTAATTCTCATTTTGAAATATGTATCGTTGCTGAGGAGACGTGAAATCTCTCTTAGGGATTTCATGTTGAAATGTTCATTCAACAATTTTGAATATTGAAAATGTATTTTATTTTATATATATATATATATATATATATATATATATATATATATATATATATATACTATTAAAAGTAAAAGATGTTACTTTTAACCTAAAAACGGCGCATATAAACCATACAGAAAACCCAACGAACAACCACTATATATACACACTTCTTCCAATCGCCCGCCATCTATAGTTAGGCAGATAACAAAATCAATTAAATGTAGGCTTTTCGACAACTCTTGCAATGAAACCATATTCAACGAAGCTAAGTTGGACTATGAAAAGCCCTAAAAGATAGTGGATTCCTGGTAATACTCACATACTCACCACAGAGAGCAAAAATAACAACAGGAATAGAAATATCATATGTTTCAACCCACCATATAATAAAAACGTAAAAACAAACATAGGAAAATATTGTTCAAGCTCCTACACAAACACTTCTCGCAAACAAGCCCTCTCCACAAAAGCTTTAGCAAAAACACCGTGAAAATCAGCTACAGCTGCACCAATAACATGGCGCAAATAATAAAAAAGGCGCAACAGAAAAAATATCAGCAAACAACCCGAACAAATCACACCCACGTGTAACTGCAGAATAAGGAATGAATGTCCATTAAACGGTAATTGTTTACAAAATAGCGTAATATACCAAGCGACAGTAAAATCACCAGATAATGAGGAAAAGAATATACATAGGAGTAAGAGAAAGACCCTGGAAACAAAGACATTACACACACAAAACATTCTTCATGAATAGAAAATACACGAACAGTACAATGCTTTCTAAGTACATCTGGGAAGTCAGAAACAAAACACAAATAACCCCAAAAAATAACATGGAAAATACGAAAAAGAGCATCGGCCTACAACAATCAAGCAAAAACCTGCAGACTCTGCCTGGAGAAAATTTAATGTATTCAAAGTAAATTTTTTAGTATTTATTGCCAAGTGAATAATTGTAAATGAAAATAGAATGGTTCTTTTGTTAATACTACACAATAACATGTGCATCAAATAAATTTATAAGTATATAATAATTACCTATACTGCACTTTCATCAATGAAAGAATGAAGAAAATTTAGGCTGATTCATTTTTACTTCCTTGCCTTGTAAAATTTTGCAAAGTAATAGTAACAAAAGAACCATTCTATTTTCATTTGGCAATAAATACCAAAAATATGAAATACATCATTTCTTTTTTTTAAAAAAATGGGGTAGCGTTATAATTATGGCCGGTAGTATATATATATATATATATATATATATATATATATATATATATATATATATATATATATATATAAGAGCAAGTCTTATTAAATTCAATCGATAAAGTTTAATTGTTTAATCTTTATCGTATGTATTTATTTTTTTTATTAAGATGTTGTATATTAAAACTGAAAATGTGGATAAACTGTTTCTGTTAATGTTGTTCTCGTTTTTTAGGCTGTCTTAGTCATCCCCAAAAATCAAGGGCCGTCAGTGTTGTAAGCAAGATTCCGTTGTCTACATCCTGGTATTTTTTAGAGAGCTTAATGTTTATATGGATGTGCGTTGTGGTGCATTGGATATCGGCTCGGAACGAGAAATCGGGGAGCCGAGTTCGAATTCCAGTAGAATTCATTGCATTCACTTACGCGCAAATACCCTTAGAAAAGGTATTAATCCGCCTGTTCCTTCCAGTTATGGGTTAAATAACAGGACAAATTGGGTTCTATAGCCTTGGTTGGCAACCAGTCTACCGCAGAAAGCAATGGCCACCTACTGTGGGATAATCTTCTGCCCAGTCAGTCATGTCTCTGTCGAGACATGATCGCCCAAGCGTGTATCACGTATGGCACTTAACTGACTGAATGTTTATATATATAAGTGATGGGGGCATAGAAATATAGTGAGTGTTTCTGTCGGAATCGCATCACATATTCGTTTTATCTTTACAATATTAAATATAAGTTAAATTTCGACAAAGGCCGAAAATTAAAGAACATTCTACAGACTTCGGGGATGACATACAGGTTATACCTCACCTTATATCGGTAATTAATTCCAGGAGAAGCGACTTAAGTGGAAAAAAGACTTAAGTCATCTTTGCTTGTCGCTGAATTTACTTGAATTTACTTGACACTAGTCTAAACCACAAATAACCATTCCCAGTTCTGTATTCTATTTATAAATGCGGATTGTATGATTTCTGTATGAATTTCTGGAAAAATTTTACTTTGTCATACTACAAATGATAGTAACGTCTTCAAACATAAAGGTAATAATAAAATAACGATAACACAGAGTGTAATTTTATTAAAATATCTATAAAAGTAATGTCCATAGAAGCTAATTTACTGCAATCTTATATCATATTAAGCGGCGTATGCACAGACCATAACCAAAATACTGTGAGAGATTTTGAAAGAGAAACTGTTTTTTTTTTACTGAAAAATCATGGCTCCTGTGTCCATTGTAAACAGAAAAGACCAACTGAGTAATGACTAAGGGTGTAGAGGCCAGAAATTTTGTTATTAGGTTGCGGGATATGACAACAAACTTATCTATTTTTATTATATTGTACAGTACACACACACACACACACACACACACACACACACACACACACACACACACACAATTACTGTTACAACCACCAGCTTAAGCTGCTACTGATAAGGTAATGCTATGGGCTCTCTCTTCCTACTCTCTCACTCTTTACTACCCTTCCATTTGGCAAAGGTGAGCGAAAGGCTGAGGAGTGTAAAAAGATAGAGAGGAAGGAAAAGCTCGTGTAAAGAGTGTGGCGTAACGGACGGAGGAACTAAGTAACTAACTCAATAAGGAAGGAACAAGCAGAATTATTATGTGATTTTTAATATGTTCAATAAGAATCTATTTTAAGCTTACAAACAAATAAATTTTAGTTTTTAAAATAGTAAAAACAAAATTATCTAAATTTACGAATACATGTACGTACATACTTATAAATGTAGATGTTTACAATTGGCTATCTTTACGGTACATGGCCAACTCTTTATTTGTCAATGTGGTTTGTTCGCTAAAACATCATAAAATAAAATTCTTTCGTAAGGTTAAATAACAAAAAAAGTTATTAAAATTATTTTGCGATAGGAGAAAATAAACTAATTCGTGTTAAATTCGTGTTAATATTTACATTGAATTTGCAGCGAACGTAGATGGCTTTGGATCGTCAGTATCAAGAGCTGATTCTGGCTGTTGCTGTTACTCGATACGTTTTTTAAAGAAACTGGTCGAGAATTCCTTGAACTGTATTCTTCTTTTCTTCGAAAATTGCAGATGTTTTCATATTTCGTTCTCTAAGATTTATGATGATTATATTAAAATTTACTGGAATGTAGTTATTTCCTTATGATTTTATATACTTTTTTCTTATTTATTGTCCAATAAAAATGATTTTATATGATTTTAAAGCTTTTCTATGGATATTACGATTTCATAATTTGTGGTGGACAGACGTAAAGTCGAATCAATCAGTTAAGTGCCATACGTGATACACGCTTTGGGCGATCATGTCTCTTTCGAGACATGGCTGACTGGGCAGAAGATTATCCCACAGTAGGTTTCCATTGCTATAGAACTCAATCTATCTTATTATTTGACTCATAGCTAGTGGGGGTAGAGATGTATATTATCATCAAGTAGTAATTAGTGGGGAATCAGTTTATTACTGCATAACAATATAAAACTGATCCCCCACTTAATGTCCAATAGAAGCCTTAATCATGTTTTCAACCATTATATTCATTCAGTCAGTTAAGTGCCATACGTGATACACGATTTGGGCTATCATGTCTCGAAAGAGACACGACTGACTGGGTAGAAGATTATCCCGCAGTAGGTTTCCATTGCTTTCTGCGGTAGACCGGTTGCCAGCCAAGGCTATAGAACCCAATCTGTCCTATTATTTGACTCATAGCTAGAGTGGGAGGAGAAATGTATTATATTTTTAAGTAGTAATTAGTGGGGGATCAGTTTATTACTTCATAACAATATAAAACTGATCTTCCACTTTAGAAGCCTTAATCATGTTTTCATTCAGTCTTTTAAGTGCCATACGTGATACACGCTTGGGTGATCATGTCTCCAAGACATGACTGACTGGGCATAAGATTATCCCGCAGTATGTTGCAATTACATTCTGCGGTAGACTAGTTTCCAGCCAAGGCTACAGAACCCAATCTGTTCTATTATTTAACCCATAACTGGAGGAAAGAGACTGATTAATACCTTTTCGAAGGATATTTGTGCGTAAGTGAAATGACGTATAATCGAGAACGACTTAACTCGAAACGACGTAACCCGAGGTATACATTCGATGTAGGGTTGGAATGGCAACTTATAAACGGACATAAACCCGTTAATAGATTGGCAACTAGGTCCCACCCTTTTACAGTGAAGCAGATAAAATGTAACCGCAATTTCTACTCTAACAGCTTCTTTTCTTGCACTTCCTACCTGTGAAATTCCCTTCCATATACTTGCTTCCTCGACAGCTACAATCTCCAGGAATTTAAATGTAAGGTCAATAGACATCTCCTATCACACTAACTCGCATCCATTATCTCAAGCTCTTTTTTTAATCTACTCCACCCCCATTACACCGGTATTCTCATCCATCTATTACTTTCCTCCTGACATTTCCTATAAACTACCCCCTCTTTCGCAGCACTTTCTCCTATGTAACCCCCTGCGCAACAGTGGCGGTAGAATACCTTGTTTTGGGTGAGATGATTAAAAGAAAAATCTGGTGGCCTTTGAAAGCTTTTCAGCCGCGTTGCAAGAAGAATTGTAAGGATAATAATGAAGCTGCCAAAAATTACTTTCAAAGAGTTTGTAGAAGATTCTTAGGCATCAGAGACAATGACAGACTGTTAGGAGCAGGCATTGCCAGCTTGGCTTGCGTTCTTGTAGCACGCACAGAACACGACTGTTTCTGAAGAAATCACATATTGAAGCGTGTCTGAAGTTTGCTAAAAAGCTTTTATGTAAGCCAGAATATCTTCAGGAATAATATTCTTTGGTTTGATGAGTACAAGACTGAATTATTTGGCTTCAGTTCACATTGAGGAGCTTGGGGAAAGAAATAGAATCAAAGAATTCCGTCCCAAATATGAAACATAGTTGTTGTAATATAATGGTATGGAGCGGCTTTTACAGAAACCCATACCATTTTTATGACCATTTCTAGATTTCACACAATCTAAAAAAGTATTGAGTTCCGAGATTGAACAAAAACCTCTTTACATCAGGTAAGACTAAATGCGCGTTGTGGTTCAGTGGATATCGGCTCGGAACGACAAATAAATAACCAAATGAATACAAACGTATAGATGATTGTACATAAGTGTGTGTGAGAGAGAGACAGAGACAGAAAGAAAGAGAATCATCGATAAACAGGAAATATAAGTATGATTTTATGTGTATGAGCGTGTGTGTGTGTGAGATAGAGACACACACAGAGACACAGACAAAGACAGTGGAAGGGAGAGTGTGTAAAAAACTCCAGCTTTTTTTTCATACAATTTATTTTTCATTTTATTTTTTCGATTTATCAACCCACTTTCTCAATCTACGTCATACGCGGTAAATTTACATTTCATATGGCCCATAGATAGATAGATAGATAGATAGATAGATAGATAGATAGATAGATAGATAGATAGATAGATAGATAGATAGATAGATGTGCCAAGGGAATAGATACAAATGCCGGTAAATTGGACGAAAACGCATGCGCATTGAGTAACAGTACAAACGTTCAGATTGAAAGTATCCATGGCTACAAAACTTGTGAATGGTAAATTAATTTATAAGTAGCAAAGGCGTTACCCTTGTTGTTGGCATACGTGGATGGGAGTGGCAGAAAAGAAGTATCTCTACAATGGACGTAAAAGAAAGGTGATTGGAGAAGGTAAAAGGTGGAAAAGAAAGAATCGAAACGCAAAGGACTGAAAAAAGACAAAAACGAGGGACGACTGACGGAGAAAAAAATAGAGAGAGACGAGCAAGATTAAATAAAGTTGAAGAAAACTTACGATAAATGAGAATCAGATTGAGATAAAGGAAAACGAAGAGAAATAGAGGAAGATTTTTAAAGGGATAGAAAATTGACAAAATTGGGTATTAACTGGTAAATTTGGTAAAAAGACTGAAATAGTAATAAAAATAAATGATTAATGTGAATTCTCTGTTGTGTGCCGGTAAATTGTACCATGATGAAAGAAGGAAAGGTGCGGCTGTTGACGGTAGCGAGTTCTCTGGTAAAGGTTTGCATAAATTAACCGATATCTAATTAATAAAGAGACTGTTATACACATCCGGGGGCTTTGTTGCTTTGTCTGTCGTTAAAGGTTGTTTGTTTATGTAAGAGAAAGAGCTACTTTCTGCTTCGTTAATTTACTCTTTCTCCCTTTCTCTTTCTTTCTATATTTCATTATTTCTCTCTCTCTCTCTCTTTTCCTCTATATACCCTCTCTCTCTCTCTCTCTCTCTCTCTCTCGCTTTTACTACAGTTTTTTCTCTTTTCTACTCCTTCCTCCCTTTCTCTACACTCCCTCTCTTTTTCTACCTACTTTCTTTCTTTCTCCATTTCTCTCTGTCTCTCTCTCTTTCTCTATATACCCCCCTCTCTCTCTCTCGCTTTCACTACTGCTTTCTCTCTTTCTCTACTCCTTCCTCCCTTTTTCTACACTCCTTCTCTTTTTCTACCTACTTTCTTTCTCTGCTTCTCCCGCTCCCTCTCTTTCCTCTATATACCCCCTCTCTCTCTCTCTCTCGCTTTCACAACTGCTTTCTCTCTTTCTCTATTCCTTCCTCCCTTTCTCTACAATCCCTCACTTTTTCACCTACTTTCTTTCTTTCTCTGCTTCTCTCTCTCTCACTTTCTCTCTCTCTCTCTCTCTCTCTCTCTCTCTCTGTTTATACAACTCGAATCTCTCTCGCCCAATTCAAAACAATTTCAGTTTATTCGTATGTATCTAAGGTTAATAAAATCAATGCCCCGAACCCTCACAGCAGCGTTATGCTTAACGAGCTAATGAAGCAAACTATTACGACCGTAAAGTAAATTCGATCATCGATAAAATGCCTTGGGCTTGTGCTCTTGTTCCGACAGAAATCGATATTTAATAAATAGTTCACTGTTTTTCGTTTATGTTTTGCTCTTCTTATCGAAGCAGACGACACCGATTCCTTCCACTTTATTTTCATTCGTTATGGCAAATATTTTATATTTGTTCATCTTCATTGGTAATTTTGTTTTAGCAATTCATTATCAGCATGACATAATACTTATCTAAAAAGTCGAGATATCGAAGTTTAAAACTGCAAAAAATTGCTAATGTGTCGAAAAGCGCCGAAGTGTTATACCTAGAAAATCAACATTAAATTTGGTATTTGTCTTTAGCGAGAACATCAACTAGAATCAATACGAAATAATTACAAGTTCTTTAACTGGACAGAATAAAGTAATATAATTTCAGATGATGGAATTTTAGAAGATTTTTTATATATATATAATTACATCGCCCCAAACAAGGCACTTTATTGCCACTGTTACATAGGAGGAAAGTTATGAGAAAGAGTGACTGGTTATAGGGGGTGTCAGGAAGTGTGTAAGAGAAGGATGAGAATACTGATGAAAGTGGAATGGATGGAGAAAGGAGCATGAGAGAGAGGATGCAGGTTAGTAAGGTCGGAGATGACTATTGACTTTACATTTAAATCCTTGGAGATTATAGCTGTCGAGGAAGCAAGTAAATGGAAGGGAATTCCACAGGCGGGAAGAGCGAGAAAAGACGAAGAAATTTATGAGAAAGAGTGACAGGTTATAGGAGGTTTCAGGAAGTGCGTAAGAGAAGGATGAGAATACTGATGAGAGTGGAGTGAACGGAGAAATGAGCATGAGAGAGCGGATGCAGGTTAGTGAAATAAGAGATGACTATTGACTCTACATTTGAATTCTTGGAGATTATAGCTGTCGAGGAAGCAAGTAAATGGAAGGGAATTCCACAGGCGGGAAGAGCGAGAAAAGAAGCTGATGGAGTAGAATTTTTGTTTACAATTTATTGGTTTTACAGTAAAAGGGTGGGACCTAGTTGCTAATCTTGTGGCTCGAGTAAATTCATACATAGGGTACATCAGTGAACGAAGATCATCGAAGCAGAAGCCGTGAAAGTATTTGTAAAATATATATAACATATATTGATTGCCGTCTAATGAGTTAAGATTTAAAGGTAATCGGTTGCAAGATTCATAAGCTGAATAGAGCAAAAAGGTGCACATACTGTGAAAGAATAGGGCATAACATTTCTAAGTAGAATTTTTTTAATTCCTAGACACACAATAAATTCCAAAATAATTGACTATATATCTCCGTCTCTCTCTCTCTCTTTGGCTTGATCAACATCTCTCTCTCTCTCTCTCTCTCTCTCTCTCTCTCTCTCTCTCTCTCTCTCTTTATATATATATATATATATATCCAACTAATAACAAGAAAGATTACCAAATTTATGTTGGTATTTCTGCAGGGAAGCTTAAACAACGTTACTATAGTCATAAGCACTCCTTTTCTAACGCCAATCTAAGATTTCAAATATCCCTTTCCCGAAGATTTTGGAAAATGAAGGAAGAAGGACTAAACCCCATAGTTAATTGGAAACTGGTAGTCTCAGACCGCGTGCACCCTCAAAAACATTTACGATAGATGTAAGAAGTTTAGTTGAAAAAATTTAAATAATCAAATATCCTAAACAAAACCTACTTTAACGTTACGTAAGGAATTCATAAGTACCGCCACAAATCTAAATTTTTCATTTTTAAATTTGAATTTGAATTTTAAATTTAAGCAACTTTAAGTATTTTTAACTTTAAATCTTTATAATAACCCTCCGAATAGTAATCCAAAACTAATGCCGTGTTATAGAAGCCTTCTTTAAGTCTTTTCCAAACTACAGTATTACTTAAAACGACCCTATAGACCAACTCTTTAACTCTTAGATTTTTCGAGCCCACTCATTTCAGATTACGACGAATCTTAAATTCAAAATTTGCTTTCTAAAAAGCTCGTATACTTCTCCTGTCTAAATTTACATTTATTTATTTTTTCTTTCATATCAATTACTTTACTGGATAAATGACAATTTTTTTAAAAATTATGATCTACATTAAAATGGTAAATTGATCTTCATATATATATATATATATATATATATATATATATATATATATATAATTTGTCAATATTCTCATTTTAGACCCACTCTAATATAATATTATCCTCATTATTATTATATTAGTAGATTTTAGACTAACAACAAGTCAGACTATATTCATTTAAACATTTTGTTTTATTTTTGTCATATCAATTACTTTATTAGATGAATAAGAATTTTAAAGAAATTTATTATCTACATTACAATTGATTTTTAATTTTTATGTATTAGACTTTCCTAAAATAATTTTTCTCTCTCATATATTTTCTTCTCCTTTTTGCATAAATTTTTCTTTTGAATATATATATATATATATATATATTTTCTTGTGAATATATATATATATATATATATATATATATATATATATATATATCATTCAAAAGAAAATATATGTATATATATTCAAAAGAAAAAGAAAAAAAAAATATATATATATATATAGAATGAAAAGTGTGAGAGACCGTCAACGTTTAGTTTAAAGTGTATATCTATCTATCTATCTATCTATCTATCTCTCTCTCTCTCTCTCTCTCTCTCTCTCTCTCTCTCTCTCTCTCTCTATCTATCTATCTATCTATCTATCTAATGGTATTTGTGACAAAAGGAACTCGATATGTAAACCCACAAATCTTAGACTCGAAACACGTGTAGCGTCACAAAATACCAATACGGACACTTAACATATCATAATATGTATAATATCTTTATACAACAATAAATATTCACTTAAACTAAACGTTCACGACCTCTCACACTTTTTATTCTATACCAATTTCTCTCGCTGGAACTACCCTATTTCCTTTTCTAATATATATATATATATATATATATGTATATATATATATACTGATTGCCAGACAAGGCTATAGAACCCAATCTGTCTTATTATTTAACCCATAACTGGAGGGATTAGAACGGATTAATACCTTTCCCAAGGGTATTTGTGCGTAAGTGAATGCAAGGAATTCAACTAGAATTCAAATTCGGCTCCTCGATTTGTCGTTCCGAGTCGATATCCACTGCACCACAACGCACAAATAAAACATTACATTTCATGAAAAATCAACAGTAACACATTTAAAGTCCTAGGATAGATAGATAGATAGATAGATAGATAGATAGATAGATAGATAGATATGTTGCTTCGATGTTCTTTCCTGATTTTAAGCGAAGAACGCTGGCATCTGTTGAATGAATGAAAAAAGCACCTGTTGTTTTTTTCGCCTCTCTTTGTACATGTGTGTATTTGTGTCTGTCTACCTCTACATCTGTTTGAATACATGTGTGTGTGTGTGTGTGTGTGTGTGTGTGTGTGTGTGTGTGTGTGTGTGTGTTTTGAAAAGTTAAAAATGTTGTTGGAACACCACATCAAGCATGGAAATTACTAATAAATTATCTCGAAACATATATATATATATATATATATATATATATATATATATATAGTCTGGATATTTTGCTTTTTCTGATATATATATCCGAGTGAGTATAGAATGAGGAGAGAAAAAAGAATTTTTTTTTTCCGTCCAAAACATAAATTTAAAACAGTGCTCGATATATGGTGTATAGAGCAGTGAATCTTTATTATAAATTATGTTTTAGAACATGTACATAATTTCTTCTATATATGTCCTCTTCCCTATAATCATATGTTTGTTTCAGTGTTTGGATTTAAACACTTCTTCAGGGGAAATAAAGGTTTGGAATCATCTTCTGTTTATATTTGGTTCGTTGTTGTCGTGGGGGTTGGTTGGGATTATTGGTAATTAAGTGAATGTCTTGTTTTGATCGTTAGACTTTTGAGGAATTTGGTGTGTAAGTGTGAAATTGTTGATTAATGGTATTATCTGTTGGAATGTATGTTTTATCTTTTTATCGGTTGGGTATATCTTTTGGTTAGGATTTCTAAAAGGCCGCTGTTGAGTGGTCATTTTTATAATCGGCTATCATTTAATTGGTTGATGTCTGCTGTTAGTGGACCTAATTCATGTATTTACTTTGATCCTGTGTCTAGGTTTTCATACACGTGATAGGGGTGGGGTGTTTTTTCTTTACAACTTAGATTTTTTCGGTATATATATATATATATATAAACACTGAAACAAACATATGATTGTAGGGAAGAGGACATATATAGAAGAAATTATGTACATGTTCTAAAACATAATTTATAATAAATATATATATATATATATATATATATATATATATATATATATATATATAAAAAACTCTGAAAATGTTAACACTAAAAAATTATACATATATATACGTACACACATATATATACATATATATATATATTAATATACTCATGTATATATATATAAATATATAATAAAATATTAATCCTTTATTATATATATATATATATATATATATATATATATATATATATATATATAATCTTAAATTACTATTTCAGTCTTAGTTTATTTTACCGAAGTTAATTTAATTTAACAAATATGTCTGCTTACACACTTACGTCTCAGAGAATATAACCTTTCAACAGAACACACACACACACACACACACACACACACACACACACACACACACACACACATCTTTCTTCAGCTTTCGGCCATTTTTTCTCTTTGCCACCAACCAGTCTAACAATTACCAGTAAATAAGACAAGCAGTAATTTTGCGTTCCTTAAAAAAAAGGAAAACATCTTTTTTAATTTTTATCAGTAGCACTTTGATGAACAACCAGAAAAAGAGACTTTATTGGTAAATAATACTAATAATAATAATAATAATAATAATAATAATAAATTTGAAGCTGTCGAATAATAATTATTTCACAGGGCATTAATGCGCCAATGTTGTTGATCCTTTTCTGGGTGAGACACACGGCTTTCTGCACGATTTTCGCTCAACGAGGTTAATCCATTTAAATATAAATTACAAACCACTTATATCAGAACCACAAAAAATCAACAACGATAATGATATGACCGTTTTGTGCCAATAATGATCGGAGTTCCGGTAGCCCGTCCTAAAGAGCCTACAAAAATATTATTGAAGAACTGCAAATCAGCGAAAGAGTCGAAACTATGCAAATTTTAACATTGTTTAAAACAACTAAATTTCTATAAAGATAGTTGGAGTATTAAACAGACTTGTTGTCACATGATCTCCTCGAAAAATACAACTGGCATAAAACCCTCAAAGTATGAATAATAATAATAATAATAATAATAATAATAAAGAAACAACCGAGTTTGCCCAGACAATAGTAATGTTGACCTTTGAAAAGATACTAAGTCACTAACGATGCAGATTTAAAGAGATTTGTTTTTACCTTCTCTCAAACTATGTAGTCCTAGGCATGACGGTAAACTGCATCTGGCAGCAAAGCCTCTAATTGGCAGGTTGTGAGGAGCATGAAACACCTCTTAATTGCTGTTGTTCCCAGGTCCACTCTGACCCGAAGTGGTAGCACCTGTTAGGGTCCCAGCTATGAGCAAATAGTTAACCCCCAAACTGGGGTCAAAACACTAGGAAAGTATAAAAATACACTTTTATAGAAAAATATACATTTTTGAAGGAAAGAAATTATTACAATAACACATTTTTGTAGGAAAAAAATTACCAATAATACATGTGTGAATACAAAACTAGAAGACATCTTCAGTTTTCTGAAATAAAATAAAAAACATTTTCATCAAAATCTGACTAAATCAACCTTCTCAATATAAACCAAACAATAAAATACTTTAAACCGCCACCTTTTTGGCATCAAATTACCCACAGAGGTTGATATGACATTAAACAAAACTCAAACTCAAACTATAAACACCAAACATCTGATGTCAGCATGCAAATCTATGAAATAATAATAATTATTTCATATAGTTTATATCACTATTCTAGAAGACTGTAGAGGAAAACTTGAAAAATATGTAAGATAAAAAGAATGTCTACAAGAGAGAACTGAAAATTTGGATTGTAATATCGTTGATGATTGTGCGAAATTGAAAAAGCATCCCAACACACATCAAAAATAACACGCCAGAAGAATTTTAGAAATTCGAAGAATTAAGAATTTTCTTGTCATTCCATCACCGATGATAACCAATAGGCTTCTATTGTAGACACACAACTGTAATAATAATAATAATAATAATAATAATAATAATGGTTTATGCGTTGAGTGCGTTGGGTAATCTTTCATCAGAATAAGGAAGGAGAAACCGTCCAAAATGGCCGCGTTACTAAAAAATCAATTAAGAAGAGTGGCTGAAAGGATTCGGAAAACTTGCTGCCACATGATCTCCAGTTTCTGCAACTTTTGTCGACTGGTGGGAAAAGGCAATGAATGCAAGTAACACTAAAATTATATTTGACGAAAAATTAAGAATTATGTCTGCTTGTTTGGGGATCTGTGTAGATACTATGAAAGGTGCTGGAGACTTGTTGTCACTCAGTCTACGTCGTACGATGATAATCCTCCTAAGGCATCTATTGTAAATAAGTATGCATATGTATTTAGTAGTATTAGTAGTAGTAGTAGTATTAGTAGTAGTAGTAGTAGTAGTAGTAGTAGTAGTGGAAATAATAATAATAATAATAATAATAATTGTTTAGGCGTCGACGTTTGTGTACATTTGGATCAAAATAACGAAAATGAAACATTATCAAACGACATCGTTAGAGTCATCGTAAAACAGTACTTTGGTGGAAATGGTGGCGAGTGTCATAATGTTTGTAAGTAGCAGTCGTATGTTTAAACAGTCACCCCTTGTTTTTTGTTGTTGTTTTTTCTCTCTCTCTCTCTCTCTCTCTCTCTCTCTCTCTCTCTCTCTCTCTCTCTTTACTGTGGGGGTGCAATGGGGGCGATTAGTCTTTCCTCGACGCTAGAGAGAAGCAGTGCCGAATCTGTAGAGTTATTTGAACTCAAATTCCCGCCAGATGACTGGGAGTAAATAAATCGGCGGGCGTAACTCCATATCAGCAGATGCTTCTCAGCCAATGACAAAGGTGCAATGGGCCGTCGGTCGACATGACGTCACGACAAGACAAGAATGCCGTGCCACTCCACCTTCCCGCCCCCAATTTTCACCTCCTCCGCTTGTTGTGCTGGGGGGGGGGGGGGCATTTAGAGTGCATTGCGTACGCACATAAGTATATTTACCGATGTCTGAAGAGAAATACAGTTGTATAAGTCGGCGAACAAAAGTTACATACACGTTATAATCTATATGCTTGACCGTGATGCACAGATGAAAAAGTAATTCATATAATATCATGTCTCCTGCAATATATATATATATATATATATATATATATATATATATATATATATATATATAGTGGCAGGCATGATATGTATTTAGGAGGATTTCATCTGGTTACAAGGCGACTGTGCGTTGTGAAGCAGTGGATAGCTCAATCTGTTCATATCTATCTATCTATCTATCTATCTATCTATCTATCTATCTATCTATCTCAGTCTTTTCATATCTATCTATCTATCTATCCATATATCTATCTCAGTCTTTTCATATCTATCTATCTATCTATCTATCTATCTATCTATCTATCTCAATTTGTTCATATCTATCTATCTATCTAGCTAGCTAGCTATCTAGCTAGCTATCTATCTAGCTATCTATCTATCAATCTATCTCAGTCATTTCATATCTATCTATCTATCTATCTATCTATCTATCTATCTATCTATCAGTCTTTTCATATCTATCTATCTATCTATCCATATATCTATCTCAGTCTTTTCTATCTATCTATCTATCTATCTATCTATCTATCTATCTATCTATCTCAGTCTGTTCATATCTATCTATCTATCTAGCTATCTATCTATCTATCTATCTATCTCAGTCTTTTCATATCTATCTATCTATCTATCTATCTATCTATCTATCTATCTATCTATCTATCTCAGTCTGTTCATATCTATGTATCTATCTATCTATGAATCTATCTATCTAAATCTTTTCATATCTCTCTCTATATATATCTATCTATCTATCTATCTATCTATCTCAAACTTTTCATATCTATCTATTTATCTATATATCTATCTCAATTTGTTCATATCTATCTATCTATCTATCTATCTATCTATCTATCTATCTATCTCAATTTGTTCATATCTATCTATCTTAGGATCTTAAATGTGTTCTTGCTGATTTTTCATGAAATGTTATGTTTTATTTGTGCGTTGTGGTGCAGTGGATATCGACTCGGAATGATAAATTGAAAAGCCGAGTTCGAATTCCAGTTAAATTAGATGCATTCACTTACGCGCAAATAACCTTGAGAAAGGTATTAATCCGTCTCGTCCTTCCAGTTATGAGTTAAATAACAGGACAGACTGGTTTCTATAGCCTTGGCTGGCAAGCAGTCAACAGCAGAAAGTAATGGCAACCTACTTCGGGAGAATATTCTACTCAGTCAGTCATGTCTCTTTCGAGACATTTTTTTTTTTTGTTAATCGTTTCACCCCGAGCAAGGCGGAAATGCCACTGTTGTGCAGGGGGCTACATAAGTGTAAAAAGATTAATTAGAAGAGAGTGACGAGGAAGACGAACTAGTTAAAAAAGAGCAATAGAAAGATGAGAATTCAGGTGTGATGACAGTTTCAAATGTGGAGAGAAAGGAAAGGATATATGGGGTGGGGAAAGAGCTAGAGTCAAGTGGTTAATAGATGAGTATTGACATTGCATTTAAATTCCTGGTGGTTGTAGCCGTCAGGAAAGCATGAATATGGAAGCGAGTTCCACAGACGGGAAGTGCGAGAGAAGAAGCTGCAGGAGTAGAATTGTCGTCTGCATTTGGCTAACCTAACTGTGAATGGGTGGGAAACAGTTGCCAATCTGGTTGTACGAGTAAACATCTGTTGAGGAGGCGCCAGTGACTTAAGTTCGTTGGAGCAGAAGCCATGAAAGTATTTATAGAACAGACAAAGGGAGGCCACATTTCGTCGGTGGGGAAGTGGCTGTAGTCGACCTGCCAAGTCGGTACCTATCACATTACTGATTCTCCTTTGGAGCCTGTCGAGAACACTGAGGTGAACTGCAGGGGCGCCTGACCATATATGGCAGCAGTACTCCATGCACGGACGAATGGTTGACTTATATATATGCAGGATGGATTCAGGCGGAAAAAACATCCTGGCACGACACAGTGACCCAACCTTCTTAGCCGTGGATTTAGCTATGGACTCGATGTAGTGGTTCCATTTGAGATCAGAAGAGAGGGTAATGCCGAGGAGGTGCAGTGTATTGCTCTCAGGGAGAATCGCTTGGTCCATGCTTATGGGAGGCAGGAGAGGGTACCTGTGATGATTGACAGACAACAGCTTGATCTTTGACGCATTGAAATTGACAAGCCACTTCTTGTCACAACTCACCACAGAGTGTAGATCCAGTTCAAGGTAAGCAGCGAGATTATGTTTGTCCGCCACGACTGTTTTTTTACTGACGCGGGAGTAAATTGTGGTGTCATTTGCGTAGATGCCTACTTGGTACTTGATCTCATCTGGGAGGTCGTTGATGAAAATAAGGAAGAGCATTGGGCCCAAGATAGAGCCCTGTGGGACACCAGCATTTGGGCTGTAGGATGAAGAGGCATGCCCATTCAAGACGACCTTCATTTTGCTGTTATTTAAAAAAGATTGGATTAGATTAACCAAGCGTCCGGTAATACCGTAACCCCGTAGCTTGCATAGAAGGCCAGAGTGCCAAACCCTGTCAAAAGCCTTGGAGATGTCCAGGGCAACAGCACGAGCCTCGCCTGACTCATCAAGGGTCTGGAGCATGTACTCCGTAACGGTTGTTAGCATGTCGGCCGTGGACCTGGCAAAGCGGAAGCCATATTGCCTGTCAGAGAAGAGTTTGTGGGCAGTAAGATGTTGAACTATTTCAGCATTAATTATCGCCTTGAACAATTTCCCGAATATTGGTAGTAGACTGATAGGGCGATAGTTGGATGGGTCCGACGGTTCACCACCGTTCTTAAATACAGGAACGACTGAAGAGAACTTCCAGCATGCAGGGAAACAGGAAACAGAAAGGCAGTAGTTATACAGTTTAGAGAGGACAGGGGAGAGTTCAGGAGCACACCTCTTAAGTACTATCACAGGGATTCCATCACCACCGCACGCCTTATGGAGGTCAAGTTTTGAGATTACTCGGGATACTACTGTCGGGGTAATATCGCCCAGTGCGTGTATCACGCATGTTACTTAAGTGACTGACTGACACAACGACTCATATGCACATTGAGAAAATATAAGAAAAGAAATATCATAAAAAATTGAACGGATTTTTGTTCTTGGTCAAATTAAAGAAAATATTTAAATAAAGCATTGCTGCATTTAGAGCATCATCCACGAGCAAAAAGAATAGCTAAAAATAACTGAGGCATTATTAATAAAAAAAAGAAAAAGAACCACACTCAATAATATGAACTTCGAACACGGTCACAACGTGCTTACCCGGTTCGGAACATAAAACATACACACTGCTCTACAAACATACATAACACTACATACATTCTGTTACACGTAAAATAAAATCCATCCTCGATAATGGCTAAAACTATAACCGAAATCACTCGGATAAGCAAAACATTCGGACAATTTTTATATAGTTTATGTCCTGAAAAGAAAAATCATAAGATCACAGGAAAAATTAGATAAAAAAATTTAACCACAAAACCTTGTCAGTCATTTTAATGGAACCTGCATAAAAGAGAGATTTCTGCCCAAATATATATATATTAGTCATCCACATACAAGCCTGTTTCGCTGTATCACTGCTCATCAGTGTGGTATACACATCCACTTGCTTCTAGCCGAGTTCGAAACTCGACCGATTTGGCATTAGTCGAAGTCGCTACCCACTATGCCATAGGCTCATGAAATCATAGAAGAGAAATTAAACGTGTTGTATATAAGCAGTGTATACACACGCCAGTCACCGAAAGAACTCGATTCATTTCCGAAGAGTCACGCATATATCGCAGAAGTGGAAACTGTTTTAAAATTTTCTTATCTAGATAGCTCAATCGATATATATATATATATATATATAAAGACAAACTTATAACTATACTCGTGTCGAAAAACCCTCCGCGGATCTACGTGGAAGGAAAAAATGGTTGTAAAAAAAAAAAAAGTTAAGCACATGAACACCAGTCAAAAGGGTTCAGACCGAGTCAGCACGTAGCCGAAAGAAAAAAAACGAGACAGGTAATCAACTGACAAAAAAGCACTCAATACTTAAGTAGAGCAGAATAACGATCCGCTTAGGTTAAAATTTGGTAGGTTTGTTGGCTCACTATATATATATATATATATATATATATAAAAGTTGCTACCCAAATATATATATAAATATATATATATATATATATATATATATATATACTAATGTATATTTGAGTAGCAACTTTTCTTTTAAGCATGGTTCATTGAATACGGCTTTCATTGAGTTTTGCTAGCATTCTAGCATTTTACCGTTTTTCTTTGGGTTTTTTTTTTGGGGGGGGGGGGGGTTCTTTTTGGGGTTTTTTTTCGGAGTTAAAATACTGTCTGTAGTTTTTATTGTACCGGGCGCTTTCGGCCAGTGCTTTAGTCAGTGTGTAGGGCGTTGTATTCGGTATTTTTATTCTCCTTATGTTGTACTGCATTGTAGTTTTTACTATGATGATTCTTGTGAGACAGTGACCGTTTTCAGAGGTCACGTGCCATCCGCGACTCGGTTGACGTAAAAGACACTTCTATGTTTAGAAAACACTTACACGCCATCTACACTACTGAACAAGAGTCAGATTGATAAGCGGGAAACGGCGTTTAATCAATAGGACTTCTCTAATAATAAGATGTCTACGATTATGTGATTTAAGAAAGATTTTTGTGTTATTAACTTGAATTTTCTTTAGGCTTTGTTGTAAATTATCAGTTAATAAATGCTTCTTAATAACACTTTGATTCAACAACTGACTACTTAATTTTATATATATATATATATATATATATATATATATATATATAATCAGGAAACAAAAATTAGATATCTTTACAAATCCATTAGTAATACGGTATTTCGCGGTCCCAGCCATATTTCAAAACCAAATTCATGCAACAGTTAAATTTAACAATAAAATTTAACAGTGAGTTTTTTTTTGTTTTTTTTTGTTTTTTTTTTTGGAGTCTGTCTCTATTGGAATTTACCTTACCAAATTCAAAGGATTCTACTTTATATATATATATATATATATATATATATATATATATATATGGGGGGGGGGGAGCAATCTCTTTTTTGTACAAGTTTAATTAGGAACAATAGACAAGGTACTGCCATTAAATATTTTTCATTTTTCTGGCGTTCTTATAATATAACATTACATCTTCCTGACCATCGCTCCATTAGGTCCCATTTAAATACACATGAATACTTCTTCTTCTTCTTCTTCTTCTTCTTCTTCTTCTTCTTCTTCCATGAGCCCTGCCCTTTCAGGACGTAAACGATCATGGCTTTCCACATCTCCTTACCCTTGGTGGCTCTTAGCACGCCTTCTCCTGTTACACCATGCAACCCACGTTCTGTCATCCACCTGATCAGGTCCTTCAAATATGTTATCCGCTGCTTTCCCATGTCTTTTTTCCCTCTATCTGGCCTGTAAGTATCAAGCTATCCAAGCCCTTCTTTCTTATTGCATGTCCCAGGAACTTTGGTTGTCTCTTCCTGATGCTCAGTATTAATTTCCTTTTTGTTTCTATCCTTTCCAAAACCTCATCATTGCTCACATGCTCGATCCATGACATTCGCAGCATACTTCTGTAGAACCACATTTCAGTTGCTTCAAGTTTTTCCTTCCAAACTTTATCCGTAACATAATCGTTGACAATAAAATATAATAGCCGCATCCACGTGTAAAAATGGCTATGAATAATGGAAGCATTATGAGTAAAAAAAAAAAAAAAAGGTCAGCACTTAATAAAATCAGATACAAACACGGCCGCAATGTGCTGACCGTATTTGGAAAATAAAACATCCCGATAAATCTATACATACATAAAACAATGCATACATTGAGTTAAAAGTAAAAATTAAAATCATTCTTGATAATGGTTAAGATTATAATGTCACTGTTCAGCAGAATCTTTTTTTGTCAATGCCCAAATGTCCAATTAAATTTCGAATATTAGAGTGAATTCATCTTTGATCTTTCATAACAAGGTAACACTTAGGTATTGGCGTGGAGGTCCTTCTCGAGATCAGCAGCCAGGTAACCTCTGGCCACCTTGCCAGATTTCTTACTGAGGCAGAAGTAAATAGCGGTGTCATCAGCGTTGATGCTTAACAAGGATTTGATCACGTCAGGAAAGTCGTTTTTGAGGTTCAGAAAGAGCATCGGGCCTAATATAAAGCCCTGGGGGACACCAGCGTTCGTGTGGTAGAATGTGGAGGTATGCCTGTTCAAGACGACCTTTATTATGCGGTTTGAAAGGAAAGATTGGATCAAATCAAGCAAGCGTCCAGTGATACCATAACCCCATAGCTTGCGCAGAAGGCCAGCGTGCCGGACCCTATCAAATGCTTTGGTGATATCCAGGGCAACAGCTCTAGTTTCGCTGGACTTATCAATGGTCTGGCATATGTACTCGGTGCTGGTCGTTAGCATATCGGCAGTAGACCTGGCAAAGCGGAAGCCATACTGTCTGAGAATAGTTTATGGGCGTTGAGATGTTGAACTATTTCAGCATTGACGATAGCCTCGAACACTTTTCCAAAAATTGGTAGGAGTCTAATAGGGCGATAATTGGATGTGCCCGAGGGTTCCCCTGAGTTCTTAAGTCTCAGGAAACACAGAAGAGGACTTCCAACAGACAGAAAAAGAAGCAGAGAGGTAGTAATCATAGAAGGTACAGAGGAGAGTTCAAGGGCACATTTCTTCAAGACAACGACCGGGGTTCCGTCGCCTCCGCTCGCCTCCGCTCGCCTTATGGGGGTCAAGTTTTGATATTATCTTAGTTACCATAGAGGGGGTTATGTGAACATCTCTCAGTTGAGCTTCAGTTCTAAGAGGAAAGTTGGGTGCGGATACTCCAGACGAGTCAAATGTGGAGTTGGATGAGAATCTACGAGCAAAGCACTCGGCCTTGTCCACAGATTCCGTGAGGACTTCAGATTTATTGATTAAGGGAGAGATGGAGGATTTGCACACGTTTGCAGAGCCACCAATAATCTTTGGAGCCGAACTTGCAGCTAACTATGTGCTGCCTCATTCTCCCAGCAAACAAGAACTTAGCGTCATTCAAGATCCTCTTACGCTCATTATAGGCGTCTATTGTGGTCAGACGCGTGGCTCCGAAATAGCCGGAAGAAGTGGTTCCTGTGGGCAATAGTGGCCAAGCAGGCAGAAGAGAACCAGGCGGAGGAATGAGGTTTGGGACGGACTTTCCTGATCAGTATGAAGGCGTCAATGCCAGCTTTCACGCATTCGCTAACATTTGTGTTCGAAGATCTTAATGCCCACCATGCCAAGTGGCTAAAAAGCTCTGTCAGTGATCTTGGTGGCATTCATGTCATAAACTTTGCTATTTCTCAATTTATTACGCATATATATATAAGAAAAATTAAGGCAGACACGTTATTTCATGGTGAATCGGAAGTGTAGGCCTATTTCAGGCGAAACATCATCAGCTTCCGTCTTAATTTGACAAAGGATTTTACACGAACATATTTTTGTAAAATAAAGACGGAAGCTGATTATGGTTTGCCTAAAATAGGGCTATACTTCCGATTCACCATGAAATAACGTGTCTGGCTTAATTTTTCTTATATTTGCTCTATATGTATTTATATGCATATATGTTTAGAGCTCTCTTAGAGAGGTATCCTACCAATGTATGTACAGGATACTCCTTTGGATTCTTCTATACCCACACTGCATGCTGAGATATATATATATATATATATATATATATATATATATAAGGGGGGCTAGTGGATGCGTATAGAAGAAGAAGAAAAGCTCGAGGAATATAAAACTCGAAAATCGCTAACTACAAAAAGGAAAAAGAAATTATCACGGGGTTCCTTATTTCCTGGGAGGGTGACATCGAAAGATATGTTCGGCGAGACACGGGAAACGCTGGGCAATTTGTCAGTTAAAGAAACAGATAATTTTTTTTAAATACCAGAGATTTAGCTCGAATTTTGTATGTATAATCGTGTAGTTTTACACGTAAATTTTACACACTATCACACACACAAACACACACACACACACACACACATATATATATATATATATAAAGAGAGAGAGAGAGAGGGATAGGTGGGATGTAGAAAGAGGAAAAGATATGAATATACTGATATAGATATGAGGATTACCGTGTACATCTATACAGTCGTAATAATACGGCATATTTGAATCCAAACCAAAAGTCTTAATTTATACTTTCCATGCGCGTACCATAGATACAGCTGTTTTAAGCAAGTATTAATCTCAAAACATAACTAAGTACAAGGTCTAGATATCAATGACATGATTTATGAGAAGAAAAAAATATATAGCGGAAAATTTATTTATATATATATATATATATATATATATATATATATATAGTCATCCGCAGACAGATCTGTTTCGCTGTATCACAGCTCATCAGTACGATTAGACATCCGATTGCTTTTAACCCGACCGAAATTGCAAACACTGTGTCTGCTTATTTTTAATAAAATCCGTTCAAACTCTCGGATAATCTTTCTTGTATTATAATTGAAAGAAGTCAGAAATGAGCTGTAACGTTGACAGATGTCATTATCATTCATTTCTCAATGTACCCAAGTACTTTCAATCTCTTCGAGATCATCTTCAGGAGTGTGAGTTATAGTAAAAAATAACCGCAAAACTTTGTTGCTAAAAATTATTAATTTTTTTTTTTCTGCTTCAAATATAAAGGTTGATAAATTGCTAGCATTCATTAGAACATGAAAATTATCCAAAATGGAATTTTATATAATTTGACATCTTTGAAAATGGCTAATGTAAGCCGAAAGCTAGATTGGATTATTAAAAAACTTATGCATCAATACTGTATTTTTTCTTTATTTAATGATAATGCTATTAAGTTTATCAGAGAATATGAAAAAAACTTACATAAAGTAGACGAAACTTCTCTATATTATTTAATGAAACATACATTAATATATATATATATATATATATATATATATATATATATATATATATATATATATATATATATATAAAGAAATTTGTTTATTCATATCAATGTGTCTAAAAAAAATTTCTAAAAATAATCAGATCAAATATACGCTCCGACCTTCTTTAAGTGACCTCAAGGGCACATAAATCAATGGATAAAAGTGTTTATCAGATCGAATGACAACCAAAAGAGTTGTGAGTTCAATACCCGATTCAATTAGAAGATTATCGATAGATCATTGTTTGTCATAAAAAATTACAAAAATAAATTTGAATCGCCCTAAGAAAAATTTTGCCGGAATGAGCATTTTCTTTAACTGAAGGGAAAGGTAAAAAAAATTAAAAATTAAAAAATAAGAAGAAGGAAAAATGAGAAAAAGGAAAAAAGAGTCAGGGCAGAGACATTGGCGTTAGATCAGCTGGGGGTATTCAGACCAGTCGTGAAGATACTGACCGCTAAGTCATTCACCGTTTATTTCTAATTCTGTGGATACGTGTGTATGTGTAACTCCATAAATTAATCAACCTATGTACACTAACTTACATCCATATACATATATGCGCACATCCCCACATCTACATACACATGTGACTGTGTTTATGCTTATACATACTTACCGACCTACACTTGTTCATGTCTACATACGGATCTTGCGTTCGTATGCTCATATATATATATACATTTCTTAAAGACGGAATTTCTGCGCATATAAATAGTGTTTTATATATATATGTATGCTAGTAATTCTCACACAGACTCTACGAAATGTTGTTTAATTGTACTCATGTACCTAAATGACTATAAAAAAGATAGTCATGGAGGTAATATCAGACAGATTTTAGTCAACAATACAATAATCCTCATTCATACACACAGTAAAATAGAACCTTCAGATATTGGAGGCCATCAACATTAAATCCAAACAACCCACACTTAATAAAATCACGTTTAAATCTTGTCGTAACACATTACATTGCATTTAGATATATGGTTATGTTATCATTTCGAGCTCTCATGCGGTGTGACGTCATAGAACCGCATTGCAAATTTGCGAACTGCGTTTGCTATTTTTGGTAACTGTTATTGTTGCTTAGCAAAGTTTTATGTCAACACAAGATAAAATCGTCGCTGATAGTGGATGTTTTTACGTTAACGTTCTTGTAACCTTTCTGAAGATGGCTCATGTGAGCCGAAAGCTTAGAAACAACTTAATAAAAATTATCCCAATGATGGAGAATTTTCACCTGAAATTAAAATTAAAATACGATGTTTACAACGGCTCATGATTAAACATAATAGACATTCATTGACTCTTATATTTAACAGTATATGTTTATAAAATTATCTGCTGCCTCGACACACTAAATTTATATATATATATATATATATATATATATATATATATATATATATATATAGGAAAGAAAAGAATATTAACAAAAAGTTTTTAATTTAAAAATGTACTTTTTTTGGACAGTATTTGTTTATTTTTATTATTGTATTTTATATTTCAGACCGCCCTCGGTCCTTCATCAGAAACGAGTGATTTTTAAATTTGAATTAGAAACGTATTTCACGATAGCGTCCGAATATTTTTTGTGTTTACATCACGTGGTGTGTTTGTTCACAACATGCGGCACGTCCGTAGAGAAAGTCTGTATGTTTTAGATACAAATTTCTTGGAATATCTTTAAAAAATTTTTAGCTATTGAAATATTTGTAAAGATTCAACACACCTAAGTCCCTATTTAACCCTAGCTTGTGTGTATTTAATTTTAAAATCCAGTATTTTTCTTTCTTTCTGCGTGTGTATGTAGAACTAAAATTGGAGTCTATTAGTAAACATTTGCAATTTTCTAAAGTATGATCAGGTTGATTAAAATGGGCTGCAATTGGGGAGTATACATTTTTTGTCGTATATTTAGTTTGTGATTATTGAAGCGAAATCTAAAGCTATTACCGGATTCACCGATATATCCACTGTTGGGGCAAATTGAGCAGAAGAGAAAGTATATGATGTTTTCGCTGTCACAAGTGAAATTTGGTGGGTGTAATTTTATTTTGGTGTTGGGTACAGAGAATGTTTTGTCTGTTATTAAATGTTTACAAATTAAACAGCGAGACTTCTCACATTTTAAATTCCCAGATAGGTTTGTATTATTTAAATATGTGTTAGAAGTGAGGATAGTTGATAGGTTGGCTGTTTGTTTCTTTGCATTTATGGGTGGTTTATCGAAAATGTCTTTGATGTTTTTGTTTGATTGGAGGTTTCTGTAATCATTTTTTAAATTTTTGATAAGTGTGTAGGAATATTGATTATGGTTAAAAACCATGGGAATTCGGTTGTTATCTTTTCGTTTTTTGTATGTGAGAAGTGTGCTACGATCTATGTGGATGGCTTTATGTAGTGCTTCCTTTATTATTTTTATTGGATATTTACATTTTAGAAACTGTTTTGTTAGGTTGTTAATGTTGTTTAGAAAATCTGGATGATCTGAGCATATGCGTTTTATTCTAATAAATGAGCTGTATACGATAGATTTTTTTAATTTGAGGGGATGACAGCTGTTAAAGTGTAGGAATTTATGTTGGTTTGTGGGTTTGTTGTATAGACTGGTGGAAAGTGTATGTTTATTTAATTTTACCATGACGTCTAAGAAAGGGACGGATGTGTATGAGTGTTCCATTGTAAATTTGATTGTATTGTGGAAGTTGTTGCAGAAAGTAAAGAAGTTTTTGAATTTTTCTAATCCATGAGTCCATATTAAGAAAATATCATCAATGTATCTAAAATAATGTGATGGTTTGTATTGTGAACTGTCTAGTATCTTTTTTCTAAAATATGCATTAAGATATTGGCATAACTAGGTGCCATTTTCGTGCCCATTGCTGTGCCACTAATCTGTAAATAGTGTTTGTTGTTGAATTTAAAATTATTGTGTTAAGATGAAATTTAATAATTGGCATAAATCTGTGATTTGGTTGTTAGGTAGTTTGCTTTTAAGGAACTCATGGCAAGCTGATACTCCTTCAACATGTGGAATGTTCGTGTACAGAGACGTAACATCCATTGTTACTGGGATATTATCACCTAGGACTAAATTAATGTTTTGTAATTTGTTGAGAAAGTCAGTAGTGTCTCTAATATAACTAGGTATGTCAGGTAATAAAGGTTTTAGGGTATTGTCTATGTATCCAGATATAAGTTCTGTGAGGGTACCAATGCCTGATATTATGGGTCTGCCAGGTGGTGTGAGTTTAAGTTCTTTTGAAATTTTATAGATTTCTTCATTATTTGCTTGTTTAGTATGATGTGGGTTGGATGAAGAGGTGTTAGGGTGTTTTTCTGAGATGATTTTGGGGAGTTTATGTAGTTTTGGGACAGTGTAGAATGTTGCTGTTTTGGGGTTCTCAGGAATAAGAGCTTTTATTTTATTTTTTGTGCTGTGATTCAGGTTCTGAATGAGAAGTGACAATTCTGTTTTGTAAGTGCTGGTCGGATCTAGAGGTAAGGGTACATAGAACTTGTTATTTTGAAGTTGTGATTCTGCTTCTTTAATATAGTTGTTGGTGTCTAAGATGGTTATAGCTCCGCCCTTAACTTTTTATTAATATTATTTTCTTTCCTATACATATTAAGACAGTATACGTGGATCATCACTATGTTATATATATATATATATATATATATATATATATATATATATATATTAATGCAGGTTTCATTGAATAATATAGACAAGTTTTGTCTATTAATTTTGTGTAGGATCCGTTCATACCGTCTGATATACTTAATGGTGATATCGTTGAAAGACAACAAAAAATCACAGTAATTGTTGATTTTTTATCGGGTCTAAGCATTCGGCTCACATAAGCCATTATCAAAGAATAAATATTAACACACAGTAAACATAGAACATTTAAGTTATTAACAATAAAGAGAATTAAATTGAAGATACAAGTCCATCCCTACCGTGGCGGATGGCCGAAGACAGTGGCAAAATAGTGGCGTTGTGGTCCCTGATCCGATTACAGGCATTTGAGTACGTTATTGGAAATATCAAAATTGATCGGATTCAAACCAGGTTTAAATTGTTTAATGTAGATTGCTTCCAGGATTTTGAGTTTCTGCTTATTATTTTCTTGTCTAAGTATGTATGTGTTATCAACGAGCGTTTTTCTCAGAAGTGTGCGTTGATAACCGTATTGTTTTAAATGTCGGAATATATTTGAATTGTCATTTAAGTGCAACGTCAGACGCCGTGAGAGCGAATTTGTAGTATGGCCAATGTAGATATTATTTACGTTGTTAGAGATACATTCTCTAAATGGACATTAGAATTTATAAACTACATTGGTTTTTTGCAAATCACTAACGGTGGGGGAAGAGTCGTTACGGACGAATGAATTGGATGTAGTGGATTTAGTGTAATATATAATAAACTTAATTCTTTTGTTAGGGTCTCTCGGAGAAATATTAGTGTTTATGAGTTTTTTAAGGATATTTTCATCTAGTTGGTAGTTGGAGTGCATTTGGCTACGGTATAAGAGAGTGATATGTTTGGGATTGGTTGGGCTAGTATCATGTGTTGTTTTTTTTCCATGTTAAGGTTTTTAAGAAAATATTGTATTTGTTCATCAACTATGTAGTTGGGAAAATTATTATTCATGAGTGTCTGTTTTATGTTTTTTAGTTCACTGTGGAAGATCTGTTTTGTAGACGAATTGGTTTTTGCACGATATAGTAGATTTTTTATCATGGCTATTTTGTAATAGTGGGGGCATTCACTAATATAATTGAGTGTGGAGGAATTTTTCTTAGTGGGTTTTTTATACGGTGAGATAGTGAATTTATTGTCATCAGTATTAATTAGTATGTCAAGGAAAGGAATTTTGTTATCATTGCTAAGTTCATAAGTGAATTTTAAAACTGAATTATTTTGAAACGGTTTTTGAAGTTGTAAGATTTTGTTGGTATTTTTAATTAATAGTAGGGTATCATCAACATATCGTAGATATATTGATGTTTTTTTTAAATTTTGCAAACGTAGTATTTTCAAGGTTAGACATGTAGAAATTACTAAAAGTCGGACCAAGCACTGAACCCATGGAGACTCCGTCACGTTGTATATATATAGTGTTGTTTGGATCAACAAAAGGCACTTCAGTAGTAAAAGCTAGTAGAATTTTTCTTAGGATGTTGGGATTAATTTTGAGTGGGGGTAATGAAGGATTACTGTAAACATTTCTTATAATTATATCAATAGTTTCACTGACGGGTACATTAGTAAAAAGGTTTTCCACATCAAGCGAAGTTATGATTTCATTGTTAGGTTTTTCGCTCTTGAGGATTTCGATTGTCTCTAGGGTGGACTTAATGCTGTATTTACTCGGAAGGTAGGGTGTGATAAGCTGGTTAATATGTTTAGTTAACTGGTATACAAGAGTAGGAATTTGGGATATGATAGGGCGGAAAGGATAGTTAGGTTTATGCGTTTTTATGGTTCCGTATATGTAACCAGGTTTATAGTCACCAATAATTTTAGGGAGATTTAAGGAATTCTGATCAGCGTTGTTGACACTAATGAGTTTATTAAGTTTAGATTTTAGTTGGTGTGTCGGGTTCTTGTTAATTTTTTTAAATTTTGTGTGGTCATGGAGTATGTGGTTGAGTTTTTTGTTGTAATCTGATTTGTTAAGTACAACAAAGATGTTAGCCTTGTCAATTATGTGAAGGTGGTTGCGTAGTTCGTGCGCGGCACTTTTAGTTGTTTCGATAGAATTTTTGAGGGGCTTCTGCTTTTATATATACATATCTAATTTATGATATATCTTACACACACACACACACACACACATATATATATATATATATATATATATATATATATTACTTATTAAACAATATATTAAGAAATACTGAATTATTGATAACGTATTTGTTTGCATTATATATATATATATATATATATATATATATATATATATATATATTATGCAAACAAATAATATCAATATTTCAGTATTTTTTAATATATCGTTTAATATATATATATATATATATATATATATATATATATATATATATATAAGCCGAAACAGATCTGTCTGCGGATGACTATATATATATATATATATATATATACACGAGAAAAAATCGCAAGATCGCCAAGACCTACCGCGGTTTCGCACAACGGCTCGTCAGGGCAAAGGCAGACCAAGGACTAATCAAATAAATAGACATCAATTAAAGACTAACCCATTTGGGGAAGGTGGTGTTCGAAGGAAGAAAAAAAAAAAAATTGGGGGGGGGGGTTACATTAAGGTCCGGTACACTAAGCAAGAAATTTTGTTTTGTGGATTCTACACTTATTTAGTATTTCTGTTTTAGCGTTAATAAGTTTGTTAGCAGGTTCAAATTTAGCTATTGCTAGCTTCTCCTCGTCACATACCCTACAAAATTTATTGTTTTTGTTATCGTTAGGGCACTTTTTTATTATTTCCCATTTCAAAATGGGGTCCTTTTTAATTTTGGTTTTTATTTTCCATACATAGGTAGATAACGCTGTGCTATGCTTATATTTCTCGTTTTTAAAAGAAGTTTTATGGTTGTAAAACCTAATTTTAAAATTATCGTGAGTTGATCCTATGTATGTTTTAGGGCTTTTGTCATTTTCGTTAACGTAGACTTTAACTTTATAAACTACGTTTGCCTGATTGCAATTACCTCTAATAGGGCAGTCCTTTTTAATTCTACAATTACACTTATGTATATTAACGTTATTATTACTAGGGGCATTAATATTATCTTTCAATTTACTTTTATTGGTATTGTTAATTATTTTTAAAAAAATATTTAATAGGAACACTATTAAACTGAGCTATTCTTGTTTACCTAATATTGGTAAAATAATTAACAATACCAATAAAAGTAAATTGAAAGATAATATTAATGCCCCTAGTAATAATAACGTTAATATACATAAGTGTAATTGTAGAATTAAAAAGGACTGCCCTATTAGAGGTAATTGCAATCAGGCAAACGTAGTTTATAAAGTTAAAGTCTACGTTAACGAAAATGACAAAAGCCCTAAAACATACATAGGATCCACACACGATAATTTTAAAATTAGGTTTTACAACCATAAAACTTCTTTTAAAAACGAGAAATATAAGCATAGCACAGCGTTATCTACCTATGTATTGGAAATAAAAACCAAAATTAAAAAGGACCCCATTTTGAAATGGGAAATAATAAAAAAGTGCCCTAACGATAACAAAAACAATAAATTTTGTAGGGTATGTGACGAGGAGAAGCTAGCAATAGCTAAATTTGAACCTGCTAACAAACTTATTAACGCTAAAACAGAAATACTAAATAAGTGTAGAATCCACAAAACAAAATTTCTTGCTTAGTGTACCGGACCTTAATGTAAACCCCCCCCCCAATTTTTTTTTTTTTTCTTCCTTCGAACACCACCTTCCCCAAATGGGTTAGTCTTTAATTGATGTCTATTTATTTGATTAGTCCTTGGTCTGCCTTTGCCCTGACGAGCCGTTGTGCGAAACCGCGGTAGGTCTTGGCGATCTTGCGATTTTTTCTCGTGTGTTTTTGCTCTCCGTAACTGCCTCTTAGTTAATCCTTTTTGGTTAGTTTAGTATCGAACACTTTTCTTTCTTTGTGGTTTGTTCCGTTTGAGGGTTTTTTTTCTTTGCTGTGAAGTGCTGTATGTATTGTCGGTGCTCCGCAGTTTTCTTTTTTTTTTCCCTCGTTGTCCAAAGCTTTATAGCCGAGGGCGATAACGGAGTTAAATTCTGCCGGTTATTCGTGGTTCTTAAAAATTATTGTGTAACATTTTAAGATTTGAATACGTACAGAGTCAATTTTTTTATTATTATTATTATTATTATTATATATATATATATATATATATATATATATATATATTTAAATAAAAAGAAAGCAAGAGAAAAACTGCATTTAACTCGCCTACGCTTAAGCTGGAGTTTCCAGGGATTCTTTCAATGTGTTGGTTTGTTCCATTTTTCATCATTCCAAGTGCACCTACTATCACTGGCACAACTCTTGTTTCAATTTCCACATTTTTTCTATTTCAATTTCCAGATCTTTATATTTTGACAGTTTTTCAAATCCCTTGATTGCTATGTTACAATCCGCTGGACAAGCCATATCAATTAATAGACAAGTTTTCTCTTTCTGGTTTTTAACAATCATGTCTGGCATGTTTGCTTCAATTTTTCTGTCTGTGTAGATGGTGTAATCCCAGAGAATGGTTACATCTTCTATTTCTGTCACCGGTGCTGGGTGATGTTCATACCAGTGTTTGTTTACAGCTTTTCCATAATGTTTGCACCTTGCCCAATGTAAATATTGCCCAACTCTATCGTGGCGATTTTTATATTCATTTGGGGCAAGCACAGAACAGCCTGAGATTAGGTGGTCTATTGTTTCTTGGTGTTTATCACAAAACCTGCATTTTGGATTCATATTATTATGCATAATATTTGCCTGAAAGTTTCTAGTGAAAAGACTTTGGTCTTGTGCTGCAAGAATAAAGCCTTCAGTTTCAGACTTTAATCCAGATGCACGTAACCATCGATGAATATTAACTTTGTCAACATTGGATTTATTGGCACGTACTGGATATTGGCCATGCAGAGGTTTGTCTTGCCAGCGCTGTTTCATCTGTTCAAGAGCTTTATCTTTGGCTTTCATTTTCATATTTTTTGCCGCAATAGTTGGTTCTTGGCTTCTGTTTTGCTTTTCTACAGAATCTACTAACTGTAAATCTTGTTTGTATTTATTGCCTTCTTTTATTATTGAATATTTTTTCTTTCTTTCCTCATGTTGCCTTACTAATTGTATCATCCAATCCTTTGTTGTTTCTATGTATGTTAGTAAGCCAATAGTTGTTGTCTTGTATGACAATTCCAGCTGAATAAGACCTCTTCCACCTTCTTTACGGGGTATGTATAGACGGTCTACATCAGCCTTTGGATGATGCATCTTATGCTTATAAAGAAGCTTTCTTGTTTTAGCATCCATTCGCCTAATGTCGTTTAGAGTCCAGTTTAAGATGTTAAAGCTATATTGGACAACTGGGATTGCAAGGCTATTAATGGCCATAACTCTGTTCTGTGAATTTAATTCAGTTTTTAATATCATTCGTAGACATTACGCACTATTTTTTTCATTTTTTTATGGTGAATGTTTTCGCTCTCATTTACACCTAGGTATTTATAAGCTTCTTCTGGTTTCAATTCTTTTATTGTTACAGCAGGGTCTAAGCTAATTGAGGATGTTTGTTGTATTGATCCACGTAAAACTGTAGCTTTAGCACATTTATTCAAATTAAATTTCATTCCAATGTCTTCGCTGAAGCATTTTACAGTTTGCAGAAGACCTTCCAGCTCATTATCATTCTTAGCATATAACTTTAAGTCATCCATGTAAAATAGATGGCTTATTTTCTTTTGGCCTATTTTATAACCACATTCTGTCTTATTAAGTTGACTGGTTAGTGCTATTAATGATATGCAGAATAGTAAGGGAGATAAAGAATCACCTTGAAATATACCTCTTTTGATGTTTATTTCATCAGACTTATAGGTTCCATTTATATGATTGAGGTAAAGGGTTGTTTTCCATATAGACATGCACTGTTTGATGAAATTGATGATGACGGGCGATATCTTGTATATATTTAAAGTCTTTAAAATCCAGTCATGTGGCACACTATCGAATGCCTTTCGATAGTCTATCCAGGCTGTACTAAGATTTTTCTTTGTACTGTAGCAGTTTTCCAGGATCATTTTGTTAATCAGCAATTGGTCTTTACAACCATAACAGCCACGTTTGCACCCTTTTTGTTCAAGCGGTATCATGTCATTTCTTTCTAAGAATAAATATGTCTGTTTTGTTAAAATAGATGTTAATAGTTTATATGTTGTCGGAAGATATGTAATTGGTCTGTAGTTTTTCGAGTTGTTTGTGTCACCATTATTATTATTATTATTATTATTATTATTATTATTATTATTATTATTATTATTATTATTATTATTATTATTATTTCTGTTTCTCTCAGTTCTCTACCAGTGATTGTAACTAAGAACTGAGTGACAGAAGATTTTTTTAAAATTTCATTGATCATTATTGACATCGGCTGAAGAACGGGAAACTTACTCATATCAAATCAAATTCTTCCCACTTAAAGACTTCGTTCTAGCATAATCACCGACTTCTCCCATTGAATTCCGTCTACTCAATTTCACTCACAAAGCTTCAAATCCTTCACGATGACTTACGACTTCAATCATCGACGGCTTCGATTGTATTCCATCTGCTTAATTTCCCTCACAAGGCTTGTGTCAACTCTGGGATTGCCAGGCCGATAGCTTCAATAATTTATCTTCCTGACAAATAAAAATTCGAACCCAAATCTCATTGTCAGAAAGTGAACGTACTAACCACTTGGCTACATGTCCAGAACCAGATAGACTTTTTTTCCATTCTTCAAAGAAACCCTGTCTAAATCTCTTCGATTCAATGGTGTTGTCTCCTCAAAATGTAAATCAGCTGCTTGTATTGATTTGACTAACTCTTGTCCTTTTAGTTTCTTTTGCTCTTTTTTAATAGTTTCAACGTTTCGAATCCCAATGCTTAATTTCTTTAATATTGATGTGATATATGCGTTTGACTGCGCAGGAGAAAAGAAATGATTGTTTTCGAGAAACTAACGAAATATTGAAACAATTTTCTGTTACACAACAATATCCCGGTTCCCAAAGTTTAAATCAATGAAACGTGACACTTTTATGACTGTAGACTTTCAATGAATCATTTCCCCGGAAGCAAGGCGTTAAAGCCATTAAGACGTGGGTTACTGAAAATGAAGGAAATAAGAGTGAGAAGAAAAGACAATAAAATATGTAGGATTCATCAAAAGATGACAATTTGAATTTTTGAAGATTTTAGCTGACAGAAAGCAAAATTTCCACAAGCGGGAAGTGCAATAAATTATTAGAATAGAATTTTCGGTTACATCTAGGAATTTCTGCAGTAAAATGATTAGACCTATCTGCCAATCTAGTACTGCACTTGAATTCATGAGGTCGAGAACCAAGAACAAAAGATCATCAGAATAATTTCAGTGAAAATATTTATAGAAAAGGCATAGGAAAGCTACGTTACGGTCTTTGCAAAGTGATTGAAGTTGAGTGGACAGATAAAGATTGATAACATTGCAGATTTTTCTTTGTATTTGGATATTTCTTTGAATGCCCAGTTAGACTAATTTTGAAATAAGGGAAAAAATAATCTTTGTTTCTTGGCCATAATCTTTGCTTTGTCTTAATATTTTCCCTTTCAGATTTGGTGAGTTGTTGCTGGGGAACTAGGGGAATTAACTACTTCAGTGAAGTTATACTAAGTATATACTTAATATTTTAATATTTGTTCTTTCTTCCACCCCTCCTTTTTTTACTTTTTTTAAAAATATATATACGGGATGTTAGTAACTCGGTAGGATAAAAAAACTACAAAGGGCGGAGGAACTCTTAATGAGTCAACGGCCAGCTAACTAGAGTTGGTGTCTCAATAAATCACCGTGGAGAAGGCAACAGGATACCACTCCACTATCTCTATCCTGCGTAAAATCATGGCTATACAACAAATATATATTAAACCTAACGGCGTGAAGGGGGTTGCTCCCAAAGTGAGTAATTCCTCGCCCGGTAAGGACCGACATGGGCAACAGGTGTCACCTGACCGTCATCCGGCGACTGTTAGCAACAACGGCGTAAAGGGGACAGTTTTTCCCAAAATCTATCCCTCGCCCGGGAAGGAACGACATGAGCAACAGGTGTCTCTGGACCGTTACCCTGCGACTGTGCGCAACAAAGAAAGGATTACCTTGGGGACATGGAACGTCAAGACGTTAAACAACTGCGGACAACTAGAGAATGTCAAGCAGGAAATGAACAGACTGAAAATCAATATTCTGGGAATATGCTAAACCAGATGGCCAAATAATGGCGACTTCAACAGCGACAACCATAGGATAATATACACTGGAGGCAAAAATAATGAAAAAGGAGTCGTCATAATACTGGACAAGGAAATGAAGAAATGTATTTTGGGATACTGCCAGTTTTACCGAAAGAGTTCTCCTGGTCAAACTGAAAGGGAGACCGTTCAATATATCAATTGTAGGCATATATGCACCAACAACACAAAGCACCGAGGAAGAAATAGCATCTTTTTACTCCACTCTAGAGAAGGCCAAGGCTCCATGTAAAAGCCAAGAAATCAGGATCGTCATGGGAGATTTGAATGCCAAAGTAGGTAAGGAGATGGAAGGTATGACAACGGGAAACTTTGGTTTAGGAATTGGCAACGAACGAGGAGAAAAATGGGTGCAATGGTGCATGGGAAATGACCAGGTAATAACTAACACCTCGTTTCAAGAACACCCACGACGTCTATGGACATGGAGAAGCCCAGAAGGTGACACAAAAAAAAACAGATAGACTACATAACCATGAACAGCAGATTTAGAAATGCAGTGGTTCAAAGCAAAGCCTATCCAGGTGCAGTCATCTGCAAATTAAAGTGAAATTCCGGAGATTAAAGAAGCCTAATGCAGCACCAAAACTGATATACAACGCACTTGTAGATGACCTCAAACTACAGAAAGAATACACTAACCACATACAAAGAACAAACAAGGAAAGGACACTCAAAATGAAACTCGCTAAAGGAAGCAATACTGACATCAGCAAACAACATTGCCCCAAAGGAAATTAGGCGCAGAAAGAAAAACGAGTGGATGACGGAAGAGATTCTGAAAATGATGCAAAAGAGGCAGAAAATGATATCAAGACATGGAATGAAGTACAGGAAACTACACAAGAAGAAAATGTAGACAGGCTAAAGAGAAATGGCTCAATGACAAATGTGCAGAAGTAGAGAGATTGAGCAGGAATAATAAAGCAAACATGCATAAGGAAATAAAAGAACTGACAGGACAAAAAACCTGCTTTTCAACAAGATGTCTAAAATCTAAGGATGAAACAATAATTTTGGAGAAAAAGGAAATACTCCAACGATGGGAAGAATATATAAAAGATCTTTCCACAACAAGAGAGAACAACCACTAATACGCAAAGATGAGGTCAGACCGGAAATATTAAAGTCTGGAGTGGAATCTGCAGTAGAAAAGAAAGCAGCGGGACCAGACGGCATAGTCATAGAGCTGCTGATAGCCCTGGAAGAATTTGGTATAGAAAAAATTACTGAAATAATAAATGAAATTTATAAAAGTGGGGTTATACCAGATGATCTCAGCAAGTATATCTTCATAGCACTACCTAAGAAGCCAGGAGCAAACGAGTGCGAACTGCACAGAACCATCAGTTTAATGAGCCGTATAACAAAACTGATCGTCCGAATCCTGATGAACAGAGCGAGAAGCAGAATCAGGCCAGAGATAGGACAAGAACTGTGTGGTTTCGTTAAAGACACTGGAACAAGGAATGCCATATTTATGATAAGGATGCTATCCGAAAGGGCAATACAAATGAAGAAGGACTTATATCTGTGCTTCATTGATTATGCGAAGGCGTTTGACAAAATACGCCACAAAGAACTGATGGAGATACTCGGCAGCCGGGACATATTTGGGAAAGACTTGAGAGTAATAAAGAATCTTTACTGGCAGTAAACCGCTTGCATACAGACAGGTAATGAATTGAGTAGATATACAAAGATAGAAAGGGGCGTAAGACAAGGATGTGTCTTTTCACCTGATCTGTTCAACTTGTACAGTGAGAATATTTTGAGGACCCTAGAAGTTATGCCTGGATTCCTAATCGGAGGCCACAATTTAAACAGCCTAAGGTACGCAGATGATACAGTGCTGATAGCAGACTCAGAAAGGAAACTACAAGACCTCCTACAGAAGGTAGCAGAAGAAAGTAACAAGAAAGGACTAGAAATAAACTGCACGAAAACCGAATGCATGGTATTCAGTAAAAAGGGCAGCCCAAAATGCCAAATACAGGTCGGGGATACCAGAATCAAGCAGGTACAAAAATTTAAATACCTAGGAAGCGTTATAACATAAGACGGAAAGTGCGACACGGAGATCCGAAGGCGAATTGACATAGCGAAGGAAGCATTCCAGAAGTTGAGTAAAGTATTGAGAAACAGGACAATTTCGCTAGAAACTAGGAAGAGAGTACTGGATTGCTATGTGCTGTCCGTCCTTCAATATGGCAGTGAATGCTAAATAATACTATCAAAGATGAAGGAAAAACTTGAAGCAACTGAAATGTGGTTCTACAGAAGGATGCTGCGAATATCATGGATCGAGAATGTGAGCAATGATGAGGTCTTGGAAATGATGAAAACAAAAAAGAAATTAATACTGAGCATCAGGAAGAGACAGCTGAAGTTCCTGGGACACGCAATGAGGAAGGAGGGCTTGGAGAATCTGATACTAACAGGCCAGACAGAGAGAAAAAGAGACAGGAGAAAGCAACGGATAACATATTTGAAGGACCTAATCAGGTGGATGACGGAACGAAGATTGCATAGTGTAACAGGAGAAGGCGTGCTAAGAGCCACCAGCGATAGGGAAACGTGGAAGACCATGATCGCCTATGTCCTGAAGGGACAAGGCACATAGAAGAAGAAGAATGTTAATTCGCAAGATACACTTTGGGAACAAATACAAGCTGCTTTTCAGGAGATACCATTAGATACATTGAAGAAGCTTGTGATGTCAATGCCTGACTGAATTAAGGCTGCGATCAAAGCAAAAGGCTATTATACTAAATATTAAATTTATTTTGTAACAAGTACTTTTTTCTTGTTAAAGCAACTGTTGAGTAAATCAAATAAAATTATTTTAATTAAGATGTTTATCTTCTGTCAATATGGCTCATAAAGGATTAAATAGTTCTTGTCTTAATACTTTTGCACAGTACTGTATATGAGTAGCACCAGACCAGATGTGGAAGCAATATTCAATGCATGGACGAATAATAGATTTGTAAGTGTGTGTGATAGCTGCGAGAAAAAAATGTCTAACACAATACAGTGAAACACCTTTCGTAGCTGCAGACTTAGCAATTTAGCCAATATAACCATACCTCTTGATTTCGGTGAATATCAGTTGACTACTTTGTAATATCGACTCGGAACGAGAAATCGGTGAGCCGAGTTCGAATTCTAGTTGAATTCCTTGCATTCACTTACGCACAAATACCTTTGGGAAAGCTATTAATCCGTCTCTTCCCTCCAGTCATGGGTTAAATAATAGGACAGATTGGGTTCTATAACCTTGGTCGGCAACCAGTCTACCGCAGAAAGTAATGGCAACCTACTGCGGGATAATCTTCTACCCAGTCAGTCATGTCTCTTTCGAGACATGATCGCCCAAAGCGTGTATCACGTATGGCACTTAACTGACTTTGTAATATATTTTTCCAACGTTGACAGAGCAAATTGTCGTCAGCTCGCGAAGCCAAAATCTGCTATGCTACTTGATTTGATTTTTCTGAAGTGTCAACTGAACACTTGTAATTCTAAAAGATATTGCTGGCCTTAAAATAAACTATTTGATAATTTCAGTTTCTTTTCCTTGCTATCAAAACCCAAATGTCAATGATTCGAAGTCATGCCACATATTTTAATACACAGTTTAGAATATCAAATTTTGACTGCACTTATTTTTTAATTTCCGTGGCACCTGTTTCACTTATTTTGATAAATTTCTTATGTTACTCACGTATTTTCTTTTGTCAACCAAAACACTTTTTTCTCCTTAAAAGAACTGGCAGGTTTCCCTCTCCAATGCATCACAAAAGACGATGTTTACAAGATTCTTTCTCAAGTGTGCAAATTTCCACACATAAAATTGAGCGTTTCCTTCATGTGCAGTAGACTGTTAATTTACAGTTAATGATTCCAAAGAACTAAACTGCCCGCCTCGTTGAAGTGAATAGACAATTTGTCTGTCATTCAGTGTAAATGGAAGAGGAAGGACATTAATTTCTTCTTCTTCTTCTTCTTCTTCTTCTTCTTCTTCTTCTTCATTTTTCTATTTTTTATTCTTTTTCTTTATCCTTTTCTCCTCCTCTTTCTTCTTTTTCCTTTCTTTAAAGAGTTTGTAAAGAACTTTTCATATTTTATCATTTTTTTGTTGTCCATTGCCATCATTAATCCGTCATCTCTGTATAATCCGTAGTTGTCTATGTGGTTTATTTCATTAATTTTACTCAGAATGAGTATTCCTATCAATTCTGAAATTTCGAAATGTTTATTGATTAATTCAAAAACAATTGTCCTATTTTAGATTTTACCTCTAAGTTTAACGGTGGGTTGAACCAAATAATGTTTCGATTTCTGTTATTATTGTCCGTTTCTTGTTTGGTTAAGGTTTTTAATTTAAATTGTTACTTATGGCCAAATTCCTTTAAGGCATTTTCATACTATATTTTCTTTTAACAAAGATTGCTTTGTTTGACGAATTTTTTGATAGCCTGTGTTATATTCCTTTTTGAATGTGTTTGAATATGCTTCTTGGATGGTTAAATCTTGTGTTTACGTACTTTAAAGTTGTGTTTGTTTTCATGTATGGAGGAACAACGCTAGTTTATTTTTTTAAATTGCATTTTTCTTTTTTCTCTTCATTATATCCCACTTCAGTTGTTTTTTTTTTCATTCTTTCTTTCTTTCATTTTTCTTATTATTATTCTCATTGTTTTGTACTATTTTTCTTCTACCTTCTCCTTTTTTTATTCAATCGATCTTCATCAACAAACTTTATTCGCATTTGGTAACATCGGTAGCATTTAATTGCAAGAAAAATGGAGAAGCGAATTGAAACTCTGGATAGAATTGTTTGGGTTTGACTTGGAAAAGTCATGAGGTTACTTATCCCTTAGTTATGAGTAAAAAATTGGTAAATGGAGTTCTCTATCCCTCTAAGGTAGTTCGTCTTTAACTTCAGGTCCAACTCTGAAAAAAATTACTTCTTGTTAAACAATTAGCAGAATCCCTTTGGGTAGTTTCAGTCCGAAGCAACATAAAAACTCCTATGATTTGAGATTTCATTATTCTTCCCATTAAATAATTCTTCCCATTAAACAATTATTCCCATTAAATAATTATTCCCATTAAATAATTCTTCCCATTAAATAATTCTTCCCATTAAATATCTCGTAACTAAACTTTAATTACTTTTTGGAATGATGCTTCATCTTTTACTCATTGAAAAAATAAACAAGAAACTGGGATTCTCTAATTCTTGAATGGAATTTTTCACCTAAATTCACAGTTAAACTTTTAAGCACCCTTACTTTTAAAATATCCTTCAGTTAAAGTTTAAATCAAGTATACTGGGTTTTCTAGCCTTGAATGACAGCGAGTTTGGGAGAAGGTCTACACTGAATTCAAAACAATAAATGCGCATTTTCCCAAAACGTCATTCACAGACAATGAAAAAAAAGAAATATGGCAAATCATGACTTTCTGAGTTTTGAATGGACATTTTATCTTTAAAAATTTAATCTGAGGTCTTTTGCTCAAGGATTATATAATTGAGTAGAGGAATTAGCAAAACTCCATTTTATTTCTTCATTTGCTAACCCAAATTCGTACAAGTAAACATCTTTTAGCAGTGGACACATGGTGATTTACTGCGTATAGCATCATGTGACGCATGAGTTTGTAAGACTATCAAAAATATTTTAAGCCGCCTTCACTTCTAACCGCATCTGTCGACTTTTTATGGTTATAAAAACAAATTGTATTCTTATAAATATTTATTAAGTCTGTCTTGTTTCAGTTATCAAGAGGTAGGTAAAAAAATTTTTACTATTCTCGGGAATTCCGACACTGCGGTAGTCTCCATCTACCCCCACCCCTACACCACCCAACGCACCAAAGCGAGAAAGGGACGAGAGAAGAAAATGATGTTATGTGGTTTCTTGAGAAAGGGAGGGGAAAAAGGCCAAGTAGTTTACAAGGGTGGGGAGGAAATATATAATTTATTGACTGGAGAAGGGAGTGGGGTAAAGAGAAAGCTGGGTTATTTATTGAGGGGTGAAGAAAAGGAGAAAGGTAATTTATTAACTGAGAGGAAAAATGGAAAGAAAACTGCTGATTATTTAAGAGGGTAGAAAAATGAAGGGAGGAAACAAGGTTCATAATGATTATTCCTTGTCAATTCCCTTAACTGCAATTACCTAAGAAGAGCGATTGTTAATAGGTCAATCTCGAAGCCTGTTGCTAGCGAATTTATTCACCTTTATTCTAACCTTTTGTCAGACTTGACCAATATTAGTAAATAAACAACAGATGCTTCTAATCTCACACAAAAATATGTAACAAATTCGTATTAAAAATACATTGTGCTGAAACAAAAATTTGTAGCGTAGGTATCTCCAAAGAAACGCGATAAATAAGTTTTAAAATGGATTTTTAAAACTGGAAAATTTTTCTTGAAACTTTTATTTTAGTTTTAATTTCATGCTAATAGATCAAATTTAATATTTCCAATAAATAAAATAATTTGCTGTATTTCAGATCTAATTTCAATTAACTGGAATGAGTTTTCGTTTTGAAATTGCTAAGAATCGCTAATTTTAGAGCCATTTTACACATTTTCATCGCAAAGTAATTCTCTTTAATAAAAAAAAATCTTTAAAAAAATATACTTTTCTGAAACTTTATTTGAGGAATATTATCTGATTTAAAGTTTAATTGATGTAATTTCAAAAAAAATGTTACTTATTTTAAGTTTTAAATATCGCAGAAATGCAATTTTAACACGGCAGTAGCTGTTTATTTTAGGTTTTGACAGGTTAGCTGTTTCAATAATAGACGTAAGTTTATGTAGTATTTTTATACGGAGACATATCTGTAAAGTTTACTTGAAGTCAGTCAGTCACTTAAGTGGCATTCGTGATACACGCTTCGGCGATCATGTCACGAATAGACATGACTGACTGGGCAGAAGTTTTTTTTCCCCCGCAGTAGCTTGTCATTACTTTCTGCGATAGACTGGTTGCCAACCAAGGTTATAGAGCCCCATCTGTTTTGCTTTTAGCCCATAGCTGGAGGGATAAGATATTTATTAATACTTTTTCGAAGGATATTTGCGCGCAAGTGAACACAAGGAATTCGAACTAGGCTCGCCGATTTCTCGTCCCGAGCCGATATCCACTGCATCACAAAGCACATCCATTATTTGAAGTATTTATCGTAAATGCATTTTTTATAAATTATTTAACTGCCAGTAAACTAGAAAGTATAAGAAAATATTCTCCATAATCTAATGTTTATCAGATTTTAGATACTTTGGTTTGAAATGTATTATAGAGAGTGCTATTATTTTCTGATAATGTCACATTTGGACATCCGTATTTAGAAACATCTACACACAAAACAAAATTTCAATTTTTTTTTTTTTTTTGACATATTGAGCGTTGATGAATTGTAGTAAAGCTTTTCTATTTATTAGTTTACTAGCAGTATAGCCCGGCGTTGCTCGGGTGTAATGAAAGCTTTAAAACTAATCCATGGTCCTGGAGCTCAGACTCTTTGGGTGTTGGCACGAAAGACTAAAAAGCAATAGTCGTTTCCAGTTAAAGCAAAACCGTAGACTGAAAGAAAAATGAATAGATGTAAGTGAAATTCTGATTTCCTGGTATCGATATCAAATAAGTTTTTTCGTCGTTAACTGAATTTTGAAGGCTAAATAAGTCCTCTGAGTAAATGGCATCATGGCTGAGACTAAGAACTACAATTATACCTACTTAGAGCTAAACCCGAAGCAAAAACTAAAGTAAAAGGGCTGAAAAAATACAGACATACAGACATACAGGCAGATAAACAGACACACATACAAACATCTTGCCTTTTATATATATATATTTTATCGATTTTCTACACTATTGTAAGAACTGCAACCTTGAAAATTCTGAATATCGTTTCTTATGTCTTTGACTATGAGTGCATCAAATTTGATTAAAATCGGACCACTCCTTCTATAACCCGATTTTTTCGATTTTCGATTTTCAATATTTATCGGGGGTACCTCGACACAAATCCTAGCTAAGAATACTCGCAGACGCTTATAGTACAACTGTGTAAATTTTCAAGAAAATCGGTTCATTAAAAAAAAAATTAAACAAATTCTTGTAAAAATTCATTATTCATCAAAAAAAAATTTATCCATACGATATCTTAATCCTAAAAGCAATTAAAATTTCTAATTAAATAATGTCTTAGTTTGATGGTATTTTCTATTTTACGATTTACAGTAGATTTTTGGCAATTGGGAATCCTGTTTTACAAAAATAAATTGACAATTTAAATTTTCAAATTCTGCTTTAAACTAATAGAAGCATTACGCTCTGCAAAATTTCGTTACTAGAAATTTAATAAAATTAAATGAGTAACAGCTTCAAAAAAAAAAATTAACAAACTTTTCCAAAACGTGAAGCATTTTTAAATTTCATTCGTTTGGGAATAAGTTGTGAAATAAGACAATTATTTGATTTTTGCAAGAATTTTTAAATCAATAAGTACTTCACCGCAAGAAAAGATGCTAAAATCTCTATTAGCCACCACGCTGACGAAAAAAAAAGAAAATAAATACAGAAAATCAAGATTTTTAACCAAAATTTTGAACTTAAGAAGTCCGAAATTTTGATTAAAAAAAAGTCTTGCTTTTTTGCGTTGGGATCCAAAAATATATTTTAATAATCAAAAAATCGTTTGGTCATTTCTCTTAATAATATAAGTAAGATTATTTTTTTAAGTTTAGGGATTTTTTTTTCTTTTTTTAGTAATGTATTCTAATCCGTGGTGGTACCAATTTTAGTATTTTTCCCCAGGTAACATTTCAACAGCTGATATTGTTTCATTGCTTGAGAATTTATGACATATATAATGTGGATAGCAGGTACACCTGATCAGATATGGCAGCAGTATTCAATGCACGGGTGGATGGTAGATTTATATATATGTAGGATTGTTTCAAACGGGAAAAACTTCCTGGCCCTACACAGAGAACCAACTTTCTTAACAGCGGATTTAGCTATGGATTCTATATAGTCATCCCACTTGAGGTCTGTTGTGAGAGTTAAGCCGAGGAGGTGCAGTGTTTTGCTTTCAGGGAGACTAGCCTGCTCCATGCTAATGTGGTGGTTGGGGGTGGGGGGGTAGGAGCGATTGTGTGTGTACGCAGAAAGAGCATTGAGCATACTTCAAAACGCCTAAGTTTTTGATTTTCATTGAGACCATGAGGGATCTATTTATTAAGCTTTTGCACCTTGTCAGTACTCTGCAAATGGCCTGAAACTGTTGCAGTGCTGATACCAATCGTTTGAGACATTTTTCTGGCACTTTGACGTGGGTTTTGCTCGGCAACTGCTTCTAATTGTTCATGGTCAAGATTTCATGACCGTCTTCTACCTTCCTCATCTTCGAGGCTCTCACCACCAGTATGGAAATTTTGGAACCACATTCGTACTGTCCGGTCACTTGTGAATCAATCTTTCCGATGCTCTGTTGATATTAGCAGAAGTTTGAGAGGCACTGTCCCGAAGTTTGAACTCCTGCAAGAAAAGTAAACGAAGAACATGTTTTGTCATGTTTATAATTAAGGGCTTCTATGCTTCAAGAATATTTCTGTTTGAAAATAAGTTAAAAATCACTAAAGAGCACGTATTAGTTGTTATGTATTCCAAAATTCACCTAATATTCACCGTGAATAATATATTAAAATGATATTCCAAATACAATTCGAACGGCCATCATTTTTGTAACAACCTAATAAATATATCTGGCATTCTAGGTTACTTTTTGAATCCAAGTTACTTCCATTTAAAATGTGTTTCATCAGAATATGGAACACTTTGTTCAGACACTTCCACTAATTTTCTATACCTAATTTTTAAAATGAATTTTTGAAAAAGAAAGAACATTCTTGAATCTTTCATTTTTGTTTTAATTGAAAGCTAAATGATTACATTACCTATTCCCAGTAAGCAAAATATTCTTGTGTCATTCAAACAGAAATTATATTGATTGGAATCTCAACTTTTAAGTTTTTAAGTTAAAAGATTAAAATCGGTCATTTTTTTCTTTACATATTGGCATGTTTATAAATAAAAGTTAATTCTTGGTTTTTAAAAACTTGCAAAAATAAAATATATATCTGAGACGCGTTATTTTAGAAAAATCAGAAAATTTAAAGTTAAATTATTCTGGTTTGAAGCAAGTATTACTTGTTTATAGTTTGAAATGTAGTATACAAGCATTTCTTAATGAGGTAGGTATTTTCCTCTCACCTGTTGATTGATTACTGGCAACCAGACGTGCCATCAAGCTAAGTGTGGTTGACCAGAATTGACATAATTATCTAAATGTTTTTCCTGTAAGGGGAAGAAACTGTGAAACATGGGACTTTTTAATGTTACACATGAAATACAATACTTTTTAAAAAAAACTACCTTTCTACACAAAAAAATTATTTTAAAACTCTTAGTGTGTGAAGATTTGTATTAAGTCTTTCAATTTTCAGTTAGTAAATATATATATATATAAATAAATATATAGTCTTCACTTAATTACTTAATGCAGACAGTCAGCGGAATAAATTTTAAAAGAATTTCGAAACATTATAAACTATTTTAATTTAAAAAAAAGATGAAAAAAATTCTTGTAAAAGTTCATCTAAATTTATTGGAGATGTGGTCAGCCAATTAATACGTGATACACGCTTGGGCGATCATGTCACTTACGAGACATGACTGACCGAGCAGAAAATGTTTCCGTTATTTTCTGCGGTGTACTGGCTGCCAAACCCAATCTGACTTATTTAGCTCATAACTGGATGGAAGAGACGTGTTAGAACCTTTCTCAGGGGTATTTGCGTGTAAGTGAATGCAATGAACACAACTGGAATTCGAACTCGTTTCTCCGATTTCTCGTTCTGAGTCGATATGCACTGCCTCACAATACACATTGTGAGGTAATGTAAAAAGATATTTTCTAAAAATAATAACTTCAAACATCATTTCATTCATTTGTTTTTATTTATTTTTTAAAGTTTGTAGTTTTTTTGTATCGTACTACACTTTTATTTCAGTGAATTAGTAAAAGCACCTATATATATATATAAAACAAAATTTCGATATTTAAATCCGTTGAATAGCCATTTCTACGAGGAAATCCTCGCTTCTTCTCATAAAATTTTCGTTTCAACATGTTTGAATGATCGTATTAGGTATTGAATGAAATAACAGAAATTATGACTAAGTGTAACCATACTAAAAAGTACCTATTAGGTTCATAAAACCATGGATAAAAACGTTATAATTTCTTGTAATTTTAAAATTACGCGTTCAAAAATTCCCTGTCACGTGAGCGTTAAAAAAAAAACACTGTTACGTGAACGTTCTTAAAAAAACGCTAAACGGTAAAATCAGTTATTGCAAATCGCCTGAAGACACCAATCATGGTAGAAACCTAGGTCGCGTAATAACTCGTTTACAAATAGAAAACATTCAAAAGTTCTACAATATAATACCGAATAAATAAAGCCAGATATGCCTTCAACAATTTGAGACCTATCTGGAGAACAACAACAGCCCTCTCGCTCCGCAACAAGATCCGAATTTTTAATACCAATGTGAAGTTGGTCCTACTTTATGGCTCAGAAACGTGGAGGGTGACCAAGACCAGCACCTACAAACATCGGACATTTACCAACAGATGTCTCAGAAACATTCTCAACATCAGATGGCTAGAGAATATTTCCAATGAACAATTATGGGCTAAAACAAACCAAACCCAAGAAGAGAAAGTGGAACTGGATTGGGCAGACTTTACGGAAGCCTACATCCAACATCACTAGACAGGTTCTTGAGTGGAATCCTCAAGGAAAGCGCAAAGTGGGTTGCCCAAGACAGACTTGGCGGAGGAGCATTGAAGCTGAGACGAGCGCTGTGTGAATGGCATGGGCCGAGCTGAAGAGGACCAGCCAGAACCGAGTGCGTTGGGGGGAGTGTCGTTGCGGCCCTATGTTCCCCAAGGAATCAAGTGGCATAAGAAGAAGACAATACAAATGTGCATTGGTTTAGTTTTATTATTACCAAATGAGAAATGAGGGCTCAGTAAAATATGGAGGTGTTCAATTTTTATGAATGCGCATATGTTTCTTGAGGGCTGCTGATGTTTGGCAAACAGTTAGGCGCATAGAATATATAGTTCAGCCATTTTCCTCGAGTAAGAGAGGATCAATTGCTACATGTTTCCGAAAGTGAAAACCAAGGCCTCCTTTACTGCGTGCGACAAAGCCTCAGTGGCAGGTAAAAGGCTATCGTTGAGAGGGGCAACAGCTGCCAGCTTACTTTAATATTTGCACACAGTTGATCCCGATGTTCAAGTCGGTCTCGCTTAGACCTTTTTATGGACGAGAAGCAGGACAGTCGCCGACTCCTTCACTCAGACACATTTTTCCCAGGAAAAAAGTGGGTTGCTGCATCACTTTAGATTGTCTTTAAGTTCGTCTTTCTAACGCAAGGTTCGCCTATCTACTGACCTTCTCGTTAGTTGTTGTTCAAAGAAGTTTGTTTTGGAAGTCTGCTATTGCGCGCACGAGAAAGATGTCCTGCTCACACCTTAGATTTTTATTAGGATGGCTTCAAATTTCGTGTTGTATTTTTAGTCATAACTTTACTATACTAGCAGTATAGCCCGGAGTTGCTCGGGTGTAATGAAAGCTTTAAAACTAATCCATGGAACTGGAGCTCAGACTCTGTGGACGTGGCACGAAAGACTAAAAAAAACAATAGTTGTTTCCAGTTAAAGCGAAACCGTAGACTGAAAGAAAAATGAATGGATGTAAGTGAAATTTTGATTTCCTGGTATCGATATCAAATAAGTTTTTTCGTCGTAAATTGAATTTTTAAGTCCTCTGAGTAAATGTTATCATGTCTGAGACTCAGAACTACAATTATATCTATTTAGAGCCAAACCCGAAGCAAAATCTAAAATAAAAGGGCTGAAAAAATACAGACATACAGGCAGATGAACAGACACACACACACAAACATCTTGCCTTTTATATATATATTATCAATTTTCTGAACTATTGTAAGAACTGCAACCTTGAAACTTCTGAATATCATTTCTTATGTCTTTGACTATGAGTGTATCAAATTTGATTAAAATCGGACCACTCCTACTATAACCCGATTTTTTCGATTTTCAATTTTGGATATTTATTGGGGGTACCTCAACACAAAACCTAGCTAAGAACACTCGCAGAATGGTACAACTGTGTAAATTTTCAAGAAAATCGGTTCAGCTGTTTTGGAGTCTATAGGTAACGGAAACACACACACACACAGACATACACACAGACAAAGTTCCATTTATAAATAAGTTTAGATAGATTTAGATAGATTTAGATTTGTGTGTGTGTGTGTGTGTGTGTGTGTGTGTGTGTGTGTGTGTGTGTGCGTGCGTACGTGCGTGCGTGCGTGCGTACTTGCGTGCGTGTGTGCATGCTCGCGTGTGCGTGCAGTCTCACTTTTTGTCCGTAAATTCTGTTCTTGCTTTTACCGAATCGAAATTCAAGTGCGGCTTCAAATGTTGAATTCCTTACAACAAATGTCAATCGATTTATCAAAAGAAAAATCTGACATTTTTATCAGCGTTTGAGATCTTACCACTCTTTTAAAAATATCACTGTGTTCTTTGTTTTAATTATAACAGCTTCTTTAAAGCTTCTTTAACCAGTTATAACGTGTAAGATATTTTCCCCCATATGCTTTTGATATCTTATTAGAATTTAAGGCGGACCTGAAGGAGACTACCACCACCTTTAAATTTGTTGTTTTTCTTCTTTTTTTTTTTTTTTTTTTTTTTACTTTTTTCAATGCAATCTTATCAATTAAGCCCTAAACTTTCCGATTGACAAAAAAAAATTGAGAAAATTTCAATATTTAAACAATTTTAGAGGGGGCTCAGTTGTTTTTCATACAACATTATAGTAAATCGATCCTCCATTTTGGAACTACTCGCCGGTACGACATTACCACCAACTGTAAATTTGTTGATTATCAATTTTTTTTACTTTTTTCAGTGCAATCTTATCGATTAAACTCTAAACTTTCCGACTGACAAAAAAAGAATTTGTAAAATTTAAACATTTAAACAATTGCGGGGGGGGTCGTCAGTTTTTCATACAAACTTATAGTAAATCGATCCTGTGCAATTAACTTTTTTGCTTCACATATTCAACAACTTTGCGAAATTTTTGAATAAAGTCATTCTTGGAGTTTCCGAGGAAGATGCCATCGTATGGACTGAAGAAAACTTGAAAAAGACGAAAGCAAGAGCAACAACTCGTCCCAAAAAAAACAAAACAAAGCGACCCCAACATGAGTGGCTCCAAAGTGGAGGATCGATTTACTTTAACGTTGTATGTAAAACTGAGCCCCCACCCCCGAAAATTGCTTAAATATTGAAATTTTTCTAAATGTGTTTTGATAATTGTAAACTTCATGTAATAATCGATAAAAACTGCGCTGAAAAAAAGTTTAAAAAAATGAAAAACAAATTTAAAGGTGGTGATAGTCTCTTTCAGGTCCGCCGAATTTAAATATCTTATATTTTCCAGTTAATCTTATCAACTCTATTTCATAACGAGATTTGCTAACTTAAAGGGATTGGTTTCTATGCCGTCTGGTTTCGATTTATACTTTCAGCAGCCATCTTGTATTTCATACCACACAGCTTGCGGTAGGTAGTTTATTAGCCAGAATATTTGTAGTAACCAATACTCTATATATCTTCTTATTAATATTAGTACTGACTCACTTACAGACTGGCTTTGATTCAAGCTCGAAATCCCTCTCCAGCTCGTCAGTTTTATTACAAAATACGTGACACTCGAGTAGTAAGTCTATAAGTAATGGTTGCGTTATTTTCCTAATTTCTGTAACCAAATAATATTATCCATAAACTGAATCTTTGAAATCAATGCCATCGCTGATGCAAGCCATCATTCATCCTTGGCCGGCTTTTTGGATTCATTAGCGTGACTTGGTGTTTGGAATTTTGCTGATTACCCGAAAAGATGGAAGGCACAGGCCATTGGCGATATTATTACCAGTAAAACAACGTTTAAAATAACTTAGGATATTAATCGATGAATAAATAAAAAATTTAAATAAAACTTCAGATATAAGAAAAAATTATAACATGATAGTTACGTTAGAATTTGTAAGTGATTAAAAAAAACATTCATCTGATTATAAATAAGTAAATTCTAAATACTGAATATGCCTTATTTTCCGCTTTCAAAATCTTTGCCAAATTGTGCTTCATACGAAATACAAATAAGGAAAGTCGGCTACGCGGAAAAACACGAAAAGTTGAAAATAATAATCCGGATCCGCAAAGGAAATTTATAGAAATAAACCGACTTTAGAACAAATTCATATCCGTCGGTCATGGAATGAGTAACGGAACCAGTAACAATGACGAACGCGAGACTAATTCACAAACCCCTGCACTACGACTGACCATATTCGAAGATTTTGATGGATCTAATCTAAACTTATTTTAAACGGGAACTTTGTCTGTGTGTGTGTCTCTGCGTGTGTGTCCGTTACCTATAGTCTTCGAAACGGCTGAACCGATTTTCTTGAAAATTTACACAGTTGTACTAAAAGCGTCTGCGAGTGTTCTTAGCTAGGTTTTATGTCGAGTTAACCCCCATAAATATCGAAAATCGATAATCGAAAAAATCGAGTTATAGAAGGAGTGGTCCGATTTTAATCAAATTTGATACACTCATAGAAAAAGACATAAAAAACGATATTCAGAAGTTTCAAGGTTGCAGTTCTTACAATAGTGCAGAAAATCGATCATATATATATATATATATATATATATATATATGAAAGGCAAAATGTTTGTGTGTGTGTGTGTGTCTGTTTATCTGCCTGTATGTCTGTATTTTTTCAGCCCTTTTATTTTAGTTTTTGCTTCGGGTTTGGCTCTAAGTAGGTATAATTGTAGTTCTTAGTTTCAGCCATGATACTATTTACTCAGAGGACTTATTTAGCCTTCAAAATTCAGTTTACGACGAAAAAACCTTATTTGATATCGATACCAGGAAATCAAATTTTCACTTACATCCATTCATTTTTCTTTCAGCCTACGGTTTCGCTTTAACTGGAAACAACTATTGCAATTTAGTCTTTCGTGCCAACGTTCAAAGTCTGAGCTCCAGGACCATGGATTAGTTTTAAAGTTTTCTTTACGCCCGAGCAATGCTGGGCTATACTGCTAGTTTATTATAACAACACTTTCAAAAAAGTCAGTTTGTTAAAACAAACCAGTGAGTCTGGCAAGTATGGTAACTCATAAAAGTTTAAAAAGTTTTTTAAAAAGTCTTTGAAAACTTATATAGTCTACAGCGCTTCTAAGCTGATTATTTTTCATTTTTACTTGAATTTTTTTCATTTCAGTTTTTCATTATCATTTAATGATCGTTAAACAAGCAACGCTGATTGGAATTAAAAAGAATTACAATTTAGAACACTACATTATTCAAACTATTGCTCTCATTTGTACGACGTTTCGGCCGTTGTACGCCTTCTTCAGGTGCTAGGAATTTCTAATTATAAATATTATAAATTTTTGCAAAAATCAAATAATGGTCAGATTTTGATGAAATTCAGGACTTATTCATAAATGACTAAAATCAATTTTGAAATAATTATTTTTTAAAAATCTTGGTAGAACAAACGTAATATTACGCAAGTTACTTTTTTGCCGGTGAAAAACATTAATTTGGAAATTCTTGCAAAAATCAAATAATATTTTCATTTTTATGTAAATTTAAGGACTTATTCATGAATGTCTGAAATCAATTTTGAAACAATAACTTTTAGAAAAATCTTGTTCAAAATATTTTTTGTTGTTGTTCACTTATGTAACCCTCCACACCAATTAATTTCCTGAAATATCTAGAAATTCGCTTGAGTTCACCCATAAACCTAATATTAATCCAATTCAGGAGTCATTGGGGAAAGCTAAACAATTGTCTGTTTTTCTTTTATTTTTTATTATTTTATCTGCTCCGAATTGTAAAGACAAAAATGCGATAAAACTGTGCCATTTTTTTAAAATAAAATTTTAATTGATTTTATAAACACTATATATTAAGGATATCATAGTCTGAAAATAAAAAAATACAATGAATAAGGAATTTTTCCAAGAAATGTTTTCTTTTTTATTATTATATATTATTATATATATATTATTATAATAATAAAAATTATAATAATTTAAAAATTTTCAAAAACCTTTGAAAATTTCCTCCTTCATCGTTCACGCTAGGTTGTTAAGTTATTACATAAAGATTGTATTTACTAATCGAAAATTGAAAGGTTTAATACAAATAATTGAGCCATTCGATTTTTTAAATAATTAAAATATTTTAATTATGTACGCAATAATGACCCATATTTTCTTTTTACATGTGGTATATGTCATTAAAAGGTCATATGTTTCAAAGGTAGCGATCCTAACAGAGGAAAAAAATCTATATAAACATTTTCGGGAGTGTACAATTCTTTCACCTGCCTTCCGTTTTTCCTATACCTTATGTTTCAGCATTCAACGGGCTTTGCTTCATCAGCGTTCTCTCTAACTGCCAATCTGACACATTTTTCCTTCCTCTTTCTCTCTTTCCCCTTCCGTTTTTTTTCCTCTCGTTCCTCTCCTTCTTCCTCTTCTTTTCCTTTTCGATACGCTTACTTCCGTTGTCTTTACCTATACACACACACTCAAACAAATAATTGTATTTTCCATAATATTTAAAATCGCCGATGAAGTGAATTTCTATCTCTGATATGCCCATACGATCTTGTCAAATTTTAATTTTTATATATATATATATATATATATATATATATATGATGATAAACGTGGGACAATTTTTTAAACAACAAAGGAAAAATGTATACAGAGACTCAATTACTATAGATGCCATGTCTATTTTTACTTAACTCGATCTTAAATCGTTCATTTTTTTTCTTCAAAACATTGAGTAATTTTTCTGTTGCACTTGTTTATATTGTATATAACACGTCAAAGTCTACCTAGCGAGCGCCTGTAGCTCAGAGGTAGAATCGCCGACTGATGTCAATTCGGTTGGGTTTCAATCCTGGCTAGAAGCAATCGGATGAGCTGTAATACTGCGAAACACATCTATATATATATATATATATTGCAAAACGTACCAACAAAACAGTAGCACTAATCACGACCGAAATCAGAAAAACCTACTGCTATCAGTAACGTAAGTCGTACTATCAAATGGGTAAAGGGGAATAAAAAAAAGTGTTTGAAAGAAAAAGAAACCCAAGACGAAAACCTTAACTAGAAAGAGCTCAGTAGAGCAAAATTACAAACTAAATCTAAAGGTGAGCCAAACGTCGACCGCGGTTTCACTCGATCCTGCATATATATATATATGCTTTTAATTCTGAAATTACACCCCCCGGTTCATGTATATATATATATATATATATATATATATATATATATCGGTCGAGTTTAGATCCCGGCCAGAAGCAAGTGGATGTGTCTAGCCACACTGATGAGGCTTGAACATGGATGACTAATATATTATTCTCTCATAACAATTGTGGTCTCCAGAGAAGAAAATTTTAAAAATAGTTTCCACTACTGCGATATATGCGTGACTCTTCAGAAATGAATTGAGTTCTTTCGGTGACTGGCGTGTGTATACACTGCTTATATACAATATCTGATTCCATGCACCTATGACTTAGGAGGTAGCGACTCCGACTGACACCAAATCAGTCGAGTTTCGATCCTTGCCAGAAGCAAGTGGACGTGTCTAACCTCGCTGTTGAGCTGTTATACAACGAAACAGGCTTGTATGTGGATGACTATATATGTGTGTGTGTATATACATATGAACGGTGGGGTATATATATGTATATATATGATTACTGAATATGGATTAGTCTATCTTTTATTGCTCCAACAAAGTTTTTTTTATTTAAAATATCAAACTTACAACGAACTTACTGTTTCAGTTTTGTTTTGTTCTTTTTTTTTTTTTTGGTTTTGTTTTGTTCTTTGTTTTTTGTTTGTTTTGTTTTTTTGTTTTTTTTGTTTTTGTATCAACGCCACTGGACATATTAAATTGAAATCAACCATTGTCATCGGTGTTAGAGGCTTTCTTTATTCAGGTGTCTATCCACCCCACCCCGCTTACAATCGGAGAGAACTTGACAACCGCCAAACTTGGTGCTACATGTTATAAACCACACCCAGTCAACCAACTCGTTTATCGCTACAGCAATAAAATATTATTATATTTGAGGCTTTAACATTTAAATAACGCTATGCCTTGGCCGACACACCCCATGTCTACTGTGTCTCCTTTGAGTCGTTCTCTTAATATTTAATAATTTAGAAAAGAACGTATCATCCTTTAGAAATGTTCACGCAATGGTTCGTTAGAAACTGTCCTAGTGACGATTATTGACTTCTAGCCGTGGCATAACTATAGCAAATTTGAATGGTGGTAGGATCGAGTGAAAATGGACGCTATAGTCATCGGAAGTGTGTCTGTGACAGGGATATTCATTCAGTCAGAGTTTTTCATTTCTTTTTTTCTAAATCTTTGTTAAATGTAAGTTTCTTTCTGGTTGTAGACAATCATGACCCTCCACAGGTTCCTTTTCTTTATTTTTTTAATTGGAGTAGATAGACTAAACTATCGCCCGGTTCACACTCCACCCACGTCTATTGAACAGGTGAAGAGGCTCATCCCTTGTTTCCTGTTTAGGATGTGGTTTCCGGTTTTTCTCTTTTCCAATCTTTTCACTCTTACGTAGCCCCCTGCGCATCAGTGGCGTTTTCGCCTGGCTTGGGGTGATATGATTAAAAAAAAAAAAAAAAAAAAAAACTACCACAACTTGTTAGGAAAGATAACAATTCACATTGATTTTTTTTTTGTTGTTGTTGTTGTTTTTTTTTTAATTCTACTCCTAAGCTGGCTACCACTCAAGTCTAAAGATCTCGTACTATTTAACCCTGGGGTGGAGATAGCAAATGGCTATTAGTGCTGAGTGGAATAGACTTAGCTGGAATTTGAACATGGTTCATCTATCCTACTTTCTCTGCCAATAGCTATTTACACTTTGATCTCCACATTTATTACTTTTACCAGACAGAGATATGCATCTTGTCAATATTCTTTCAGGTTTCAGGTAACCCATTGCGTCTTAGTGGTTTTATTGCCTTGCTTGGTAGGAAATTAGTATTTATTTTTGCTAAATTTAGTCGAGTACCTAACAAAGCTAGAAATATAAGGTACCCCAAAGAGGTTCGAATTCGCTGTTGTATTGAGCGACTCTCGTCTGGTAAATATTACTTAAATGACAGATGTTGTTTGTTTGTTTGTTTTTTTTTTTTGTTTTGTTTTGTTTTTTTTTCTTCATCATACGTATAGAAACATTTGTTTACCATCAACTAGAAAGTAACTCTACATGTGTTGTGAGTGTGTGTGTTAGAGAGAGAGAGAGAGAGTGAGAGGGAGGGGTGCTACCCAAATGTTCTGGGAATTTGAACTTCGTAAGAATTGAGTGTAGATATTTAACTGCCATTTTGAATTAAAGAAAAAATTTAAGTATGTTGGATATGGGAAGCACCTAATCAACAGAATTGGGAAATCTTTGAATTATTATCATTCTTATTGGTGTCTTCCAACAGTTGGCCTATTTAACGCGGATTGTGTTTGTCTAAACTCGCACATCGACCTACGCGTTCCTGTTTGGTCAGGGAATGCTCTTGTGAACTGAGTCACCCTCATTATTAACCGCCTCGTTGACTGACCGGATTTTTGTTTGCTAGATTATTGGACACTCAGACACACACTCAGACACACACGCGCACACACACACACACACTCTCTCTCTCTCTCTCTCTCTCACTCTCTCTCTCTCTCTCTCTCTCTCTCCGCATTTATTTCTTCATTCCATCCACCCCACCTTGATAATGCACTCGCTCCCCACCTCAATTTACCCCCTTCTATCTCTGAATTCATATCTAATACTCTCTATAATTACTCTTTCCCTCTTTGGCTTATCATTCTGATTTATCCCTCATTACCCACCCCCCGCCAATCTCAAATTGCACGCTGTGTTGCTCTATATTCAAAAACTTTAGACAGCTCGGCCATGGAGAACATCTAAGTAAGGTTCTATTTATCTTTTTTTGCTTTGATTGGGGTTAGGATACAAATCGAGTAGATATGGGATTTCGTGAAGATTTGAACGAGGAGATGGGTGCATTCTTTAAAAAGGGTAAATAGAATCTTCAGAGGTTGTGACGCTCTCCGTGGCCGAGCTGTCTAAAGCACAAAAAGAAATCAACACTTAACAAAAAATACGAATACTGCTACAATGTACTGGGCAAACTCGGGGATTGTAGAAAGAAAGAAAGAAAGAAAGAAAGAAAGAAAGAAAGAAAAATATTACACGCGAATATAAAAGAGGACTGAAAAGAAAGAAAGAAAGAAAGAAAGAAAGGTATATCATATCAAAAAAGGCTGAAAAGAAGCCTTAATTTAAAGATGTATTTATGAGAGTAAGAACAAAATCCGAACCAAAGCGCATGCGTGTGTGTGTGTGTTAATACTTCTCTCCAAGTAAATCGACAAACCAGTTTCTTTATATATTTCTGAACATGTCTGCTCAGTAAATACTTTTTTGTAGACGCGAACAAGATAGATAGACAGATAGTAGGTTCCTCCACTAATCCGCTAAAAAAAAAAAAAAAAAAAAAAAAAACATAATATGATGTAAAAAAAACTCCAAACTTAATAAAAACTAAGTGTAATCGTCAAAATATTTATGTCATAATTAAGAGAAAAGACTAAAGCTTTTTAAAAAATTATTTTTTAAATTTTTTTAATTCTTTCTAACGCGTTCGAAATTTTGGTCAAAAATCTTTTTTTTTCTTTTTTTTTTGCGTCAGTTCATAAAAAATAACTAGAGATATTTTAGCACTGTTTTTCTGGTTAAAGACTCTTAAAGACACATCAATTTGGAAATTCTTGCAAAATTCAAATAATTTTCTGATTGTCATCAAACTTTCAGAACTTATTCACAAATGATTGAAGTTATTTTTATAATTATTATTTTCTTTTAAATTGCGGTCATCTTTTTACATCTTTTACCCTCCTCCCCAATTAATTTCATGAAATTTCTAAAAATTCAGTACTGTCCGCAAACTTTGTTTTATTAGTTAAATGCAGGAAACCGTGGGGGATATAAATCATCATTTTTTTTTTTCAAGCAGTAGTTGCTTTTCAGAAAATCTACTCCAAGTAGTAAAATATAAATTGCAATATACTTCACCATTTTTATCTAGATAAGTTTTTAATCGCTTTTATAAATAATACATATTAATTATATGAAGAAATAATTTTCGATGAACGATGAATTTTACAAGAATTGTTTTTATGTTTAACTTTTGTTTTTTGTTAATCATGATGATTTATAAATTTTCAAACATCTTTTAAATTTCTTCTAGTCACTGTCTGTATTCGGTTAAGTTATTAAGTAAAAACTATATTTACTAATCGAAAATTGGAAAGCTTAATACAAATCATTTCACACTAAGATTTTTAAAATAATTTAATTTCTTTTTTTAAGTATGAGATATCATGTGGTATATCATTAAAAGGTCACGTGTTTCAATGGTTGCTTCCCTTACGAAAATTCACCTAGATTTTCTGAATTTATGAAAATTCTTGTCAAACATACCTAGCTTGTCATCAATCACTTCACACGTCAGAAAGATAAAACCTCCGTTATTAAGAATTACTTGTACTCTAAATTTCATTTTATAAGCAGGAAATCTGTTTCAAATCAGATTAAATTAATTTAAAATTTTCAAATTTTCCAAAAAATAACGTGTCACAGATATATATTTTATTTTTGCAAGATTTTTTTAAAACCGAGAATTAACTTTTATCAATCTGTTTATCTGACAAAAAACAAAAAAAAACTGATAATTTTTGAAAACTAAAAAACTTAAGGTGCCAATCAATGTAATTTCCATTTGAAATCAAAGTATTTTGCTTACTGGAAATAGTCATTTCAATCATTTAGTTTTCGATTAAAGCTAAAATGAAAGCTTTCAGAAAGTTTTTTTTTATTTTAAAAATTTCACTCTAAAACTTAGGTATCGAAAATGTGCGGAGGTAACAGATAGACAGATAGATATTAGACAGATTTTAGTCAACAACACAATAATATTCACTCATACACACAGAAAAAAAAATTCGGGTATTGGAGGTCATCTACATGAAATCAAAACAACCCAACCTTAATAAAATCACATTTAAATCTGGTCATAGCACATTACATTGCATTTAAATATATGGTTCTGTTATCATTTCGAGCTCATACGCGGTGTGACGTCATAGAACTGCATTAAAAATTTACGAACTGCATCTGCAATTTGGTAACTGTTATCGTTGCTTAGCAATGTTTTATGTCAACACAATATAAAATCATCTTTGATGATGAATGCCTTTATGTTAACGTCCCTGTAACCTCTCTGAAGATGGCTCATTATTCCAATGTTGGAGAATTTTTGTCTTTATTTTCACCTAAGATCAAAGCCAAAATACGATGTTTAGAACAGCTCATGATTAAACATAATAGACATTCATTGTCTCTAATATTTAACAGTATATGTTTAGATAGATAGATAGATAGATACATACATACATACATACATACATACATACATAAGAAGAGACCGAAATAGATAGATAGATAGATAGATAGATAGATAGATAGATAGATAGATATGAACAGACTGAGATAGATAGATAGATAGATAGATAGATAGATAGATAGATAGATAGATAGATAGATAGAACAGCTCATGATTAAACATAATAGACATTCATTGTCTCTAATATTTAACAGTATACGTTTAGATAGATAGATAGATACATACATACATACATACATACATACATATGAACAGACCGAAATAGATAGATAGATAGATAGATAGATAGATAGATAGATAGATAGATAGATATCTGTGTACATGTGTTTTTGTTTTTTTGTTTTTTCTTATTTGCATGGTTCAATGAATAAAATATATCACAATATGAATTATTTTTGTATCCCTTTTTGTGCTTGCTTTTATTCATACGAAATTTTGAATGCAGACGATATTTGTAAACGCCTGCCTGTTAATTTGAGTGTTTGTATGGCTGCCTGCATTGCTCCTAAAGACAATAACAAATGCTAAATGAAAACTCGAAACAAAGAAAGAAAAGAAAAACTCTGTTTTGCCCATTTCTCGGGTTGTATCTTCTTTTTCTGTTTGTCGGAACAATAAGGCCAAGCAGACGCGGGAAATATGCCCACTCCTAGCTCGTCTGGCCAGTCTGTCAGGGATATTCGATCGGTGGCCAGTGGCTGTACTCTTCCCACGCTAAAATATAGAGAATAACAATGTATTACCATGAAAAGATTGTCAAATGACAAAAACCAGGGAATAGAAGAAGAAAAGAAAAAGACAAAAAAGAGAAAGCACGAAGAGAGCGAGAGAGAGAAAGTGAGAAAATATATTGGAAAAAAAGGAGAAAGAGATGATATAAAAAAGAATAAATGTAAGCCAAGGAAAAAAAAAAGGAAAAAAAAGCGAAGTGACCATAAAACGGAAGTTACACAAGCAGCACTGTGCGTGTGTTGTACGCATGCGTGTTGCTGCTTCAAAAGGTTGTTAGAATAAAAGATGAAATGAATGGAGGGGAAAATAGATAAATATGAATAGAGCTGAACGTGATAAAGCGTTACAAAAGAGAGTGAGATTAAATAAGGACGGCGGCAAAAAGGAAAACTGAGAGAAAGTGTAGTGGGGAGGGGGCTTTTATAAGCTCGGATTTTGGTGGATGAAAGAAATGATGAGGAAGAGAAAAAGAAAAAAGAAAAGAAAGAAAAAAGAAAGAAAGGTAATTCCCCAAAGAAGACGAGATTCGGAATGAGAGGAATGGAAGACAAACTCTTTAGGTACAAAAGAACTAGAATATGGAAACAAAGCTCTGAGTAGGGAAGAAATTAGAGCATCTTCCTGTTTAATAGGGTGCGTAATTAAATGTGAATAATTCCACTTCAAAAACTCGTGACCTAGTTACTGACCTTGCAATAAAGTAAGAAAAATGGATTGTGACTCAGATTGAGAAATCAAACAGCCGAGTTCGAATTCCAGTTGAGTTCATTCACTTACGTGCTAATAGCCTTTAAAAAGATATGAATTCAATTCTTCTCCTCCCCCCACCTATGGGTAAATAGGCGGGTTAGGTTCTATACCTTGGGTGGCAACCGATCGAGGAGAAAGAAAAAATTGAATTCAAAACTGTATGTAACCCTGGTGAAGCACATCCTATGTAACTAAAGAAAAAACTGTTCGCATTGACATGATGCAAGGTGCTTAGATAGATAGATAGATAGATAGATAGATAGATAGATAGATAGATAGATAGATAGTAGAACAGACATAGATAGATAGATAGATAGATAGATAGATAGATAGATAGATAGATAGAACAGACATAGATAGATAGATAGATAGATAGATAGATAGATAGATAGATAGATAGATAGATATGAACAAATGGAGATAGATAGATAGATAGATAGATAGATAGATAGATAGATAGATAGATAGATAGATATGAACAAATGGAGATAGATAGATAGATAGATAGATAGATAGATAGATAGATAGATAGATAGATTTTTTTCTAGACTTTTACGTATAAAGCAATTCATTGACCAAGCAGTCAGAGTTACTGTCGGTTGAAATTTATAGGTGGGGGGGGGTTCTATAGCCTTATGAATTCTGATCTCTTTTTTAGACCGGAAGTATACGGAAGAGCATTTCTGAACGCAGTACACATTGAATGTTAATGCACATGATCACGCCAAGTGCTACTTCTGCAATATATGATCAAGTCAGTGTGAGGCGATCCGTTAAAGGAGATTGGAAAAACCTTGTCTGGACTGATGAATCTCGATTTAAACCTTTCAATATTTGAGTGACAGAATCAGAGTTTTGTATAAACATGAAAGAATAGAACTGCTTTGTACTAACGGCTGATGTTGGTTGATCTAATGGTATAGGGAATAATTTCTTGGCATAAATTGCGAACATTTGCAACAACAAAAGATCGAAGTGTATGGCGTGCTTCAGTTTCTAACTACAGTGCAACCCATTATCTGGTGGCCAAGTATGGCAACGCATTATTTGCCACAAATGCATAGATTGTAGTAGGTTGGCTCATGGAACGCAGTAATGAGGATCCTCTACAGTCACTGGATCATGATGCGGCGGAGCACCTTCTGGATGGGGTTGAAATGGAGATTCCTGGATGTGTAACCAATCAACTCCAAAGAATTATGTGATGTCATAATGACAATTTAGGACCAAAATCTCGAAACAGTGATTGCAAAACATCATTGAATTCATGCCAAGGAATGAAGCTATTCAAAAGAAAAAAAGGGGTTCAGCTTGGCACTAGAATTCTAATGGAATTGGTAATATTAGACGTTTCTCAACAAGGAAACATTTGGTATTCATTGACCAAGCAGTCCTTACTGTTTTTGGTTGAAATTTATAAAACCTTTCTCGTGAAATACATTTTTCTGGAAAATACGTTTCTCAAGTCCAATAGCTCTTATCTGCTTTCCTCTATAGATGACAGTTTCCTTCCTAACCTTCTATTTGAAGCCGGATGACAGTTTAAATATTTCTGAACTGGATTGGCGCCATGCATGATGTCCGTAGAAAAGTTTCGATCTGACAAGGCTATTCAGGAACATGAGTTTTCAGGTTGGTGTTTTGGTTTCGTATCAATTTGCGGTGAAGGGTCTAATAAAATAACCTGTGACAGTAAATATAAAGTGTAGGTATATATCTTCACAAAAATATATCTTTACAAAAAAATAAAACTAAGATAAATATCACGTAAAAGAAATTTCATTACCTACATACAACGAATAAAAATTCAGCTACTTATCAACTCACCAAGGTACTTATTGATCCTGTCTCTGTCTCTGTTTCTCTCACACTCCCTCTCTTTCTCTGAATATATATATATATATATATATATATATATATATATACTCTATAAAATTTTTTAGATATTCTACAATTTCATGGGTAATACATATTTTGCAGCCAAAACCTGTTGCTCGTCAGCATAATATAACCTAATACAATAATATGGGTCTGACGAGCGGCAGGTTTGCTGCGAAATATGTATTACCCAAGGAATTGTAGAATATCTAATTTTTCTTCTAGAATACAATACTCTGTTAAATAAATAAATTTAACATTGAGTTCTTTTGAGTTCGTCTCTATCGGAATTTATTTGACTTAAATACCAAATATTCTACGTTTTATTTTTCACCAAAGTTACAGGGGACGCATTATACCTGAAGTAGGATTATACACAAGTACATACGGGTATCTGAATCATAGATATCAACGGGATATTAGAAATCAAACAGAGAATCAAATCTACTTAAAACAAAACGTCTCCACAATATTTTTCAACATAAACGAGAATCAACGAATTTTTTCCTTCAGCTGTTCATTTCCCCTTGCAAATTCTCTTGGTGCTAAAACAAGCATTAAAATAAATGTAACCGTACTACTTATTTTAAAATCACACACACACACACACACGCACACACACACACACACACACACACACACACACACACACACACATATATATATATATATACTTTTATGGCTTCTACTCAGATGAACTTAACTCACTGGTACCACCCCCTACATGAATTTGGTCGAGCAACAAGATTAACAACTAGGTCCCACTCTTTTACTGTGAAACCAATAAATTGTAAACGCAAATTCTACTCCAGCAGCTTCTTCCCTCGCACTTCCCGCCTGTGCAATTCATTTCCATTACTTGCTTTCCCGACAGCTACAATCTTTAAGAATTCAAATGTAAAGTCAATAGTCATATCCTATCTCACTAACTTGCATCCCTTCTCTCTCTCTCTCTCTCTCTCTCTCTCTCTCTCTCTCATGCACCTTTCTCCACTCCACTCTCGTTAGTATTCTCATCCTTCTCTTACCCACTTCCTGACACCCCTTATAACCTGTCACTCTTTCTTATAACTTTCCTCCTATGTAACCCCCTTCAAAACAGTGGCAGTAAAATGCATTGCTTGGGGCGATATAATTATTTTTAAAAAATTCTATCCTATTATAATGTGGAAATAAAGTGGGGGCTCAATTTTACATTACAATCAATATATAAACTGTCCCTCACTTTATGACCATAATCATTCTTCTCCTACCCACTTCCTGACACCCCCTATAACCAGTCACTCTTTCTCATAACTTTCCTCCTATGTAACCCCCTGCACAACAGTGGCAGTAAAATGCCTTTCTTGGGGCGACACAATTATAAAAAAAAAAAAACATTGCATGATTTTAACCTTTCCAAAAAAAAAAAAATTACCTGTATATATTGCGACTAACTATTTTGTGCGTAAATAAAAAAAAAATGATTATAAAACCTCGCACTATACTCGATTATATACAGTAAATGTTTATATTTTGGTGCCTTCGTCACTCCAGCAACCAACACACCATTTATGTATAATAGAAATAAAAACAATAAAAATCAATTGACTGACGCTAAGATTAACAAAGACACACCCACAGCTGTCGGTAAATTTATTCTGTCTACCTGAAGAAGAAAATGAACGACTGATTTTTTGATTTTATCGTTTTTATGTTTGCAATATTCGTAATAAGTGATTTTCAGCAGAGGTAAAATTAAAAATTAGATAAAAATGTTCAATTTTATAATTTAAAAGTTAACAAGGCTCACAAGATATATTTGAAAATGTACGAAGGTGGATCAGTAAGCCCGTAACTAATGCATAATTATTAACTAAAATCAGCCACGTTAATATTTGAGGATATAATAAATATTTGTTACTGAATTAAGTGCATTGACAAGGAGAGTGATTATATTTTAAAAAATTTTGTTGTTTAAAAGTAAATGCTTTTTCGTCGTTAGAGAGTGTGTGATATGCGAGTGGTGTATCTTAGTTTCATTTACTAGTAAATACCCTTAAGAAAGGTCTAAATCGACCACTTCTTCCCCCAATTATGGGTTAAAAAACAGGGCAAGTTAGACTTTTTATTCTTCTTTTACAACCAGCCTTGGAGGATGACAACTAAAAACCGGTTGGGCATACAAATTCATCCCTTAGAAACTTACTTGCTACTGGAACCACAGCAACAACGTACAGTGTTGTTGAGATGTGTGACCCCATAATACACATAGGGGTCTAAGGAATATGAGTAAGTGTGTAGGGGGGGGGGACATAAGGAAATCAGTAAGTCCACAGCCTAATGATCGGCAACACAGTGATAATTTCTGTGTTTATACAGCTTATGTGTGTGTGTGTGTGTGTGTGTGCGTAAAGGCCCTAATCATGATATTAAAGAGTTTACTCCATAAATATGATATATATATATATATATATATATATATATATATATATATATATATATATATAGGCCCGGTTAGTGCAACTTTATATATACTGCTTGAAGTACACGTAGACGGTGTGCAGTCTCTGATTAGTCTGTCCCACGTATTGAGCGTAACAATGAAACACCCTGTCATTTCATCAACCATTTTTTGTTCTGCCTAGCCACGACAGTTTCAAATAAATTCGAAAAAGACTAGCTCTAAAAACAAACGCTTATTTAAAGCGACTGATCTTACGTTCGAACACGTGTTTTATGACAATTGTAGGATACCCATTATCTCTTAAAACATGATGAATGTTCTCAAACACTTGGTCAAGTTTGTGTTATATATTCAAAAGAATAAGAACAAAAAATAAAATTGCAACGTTCAAAACATTATTTTAAAGCACTGATCAAAATAAAAATAGAGCAATGAATATTTATTATTAACTAGCGGAACCTATAGAATTTCCACGGAAGGATAATTATGATTTCCTGGAAAAATTATACTTTGTCGTACTACAAATGATAGTCACATCTTAATAAATAAAATTTAATAAAATATTAAAATTTTAAAAGAATTGTTTTCATTTATTATTATTATTATTATTATTATTATTATTATTATTATTATTATTAAATAATTTAATAATATATATAAATCTTTAAAAATATTTTGAAAATCTTCAAAGAATTGATTGCGAGTAGACATTTTAGTTAAGAATTGATGATTATATTGCCTATCTAAAATTGAAAAGTTTAATAAAAGTCGTTTTATTATTAATCGAAAAAAATTTTTTCTTTAGATTATAATGTCCTTAATAGTTATTATTTATTCCAGAAATTAAAAGCTTATTAAATTAAAGTGTATCAGAGTTTTATTGCATATTTTATTCTTCGGGAAAATTTTCGGATAATGTTTGCCATTTTAAAATAAAAAAAAATAGATGATTTACATTTCCCAATGAGTCCTGCGTTGAACAAATAAAACAAAAGTTAGCCATCAAAATAAAATTTATTAAGATTTCATGGATTTACGTGGAGGGGGGGTAACAGAGGTAAAAATAATATATTTTTATCAAGATTTTTAAAAAATAATAATTTGAAAAATAATTTCATTCATTTGTGAATGAGTACTAATAGTTTCATTAAAATCCGACAATTATTTGATTTTTGCAAGAATTTCTAAATTAATGTGTTTGTCACAGAAAAAAAGTAGGTGATGCAATCATTACGTTTTCATTGTAAAACAGTTGTAATGTTTCTTTAGCCGCTAACTCAAATCAAAACAAAACTTTCTGGCAAAATTTCGAAAATGTTAGAAGCGATTAAAAGATTTTTAAAAATAATTAAAGTTACTTTAAAGGCTCCTGTGTCCATTGTAAACAGAAAAGACCAACTCAGTAATGACCAACTACCCTTCCGTTTGGCAAAGATGAGAGAACGGCTGAGGAGAGTAGCGTTTAAAAAGATAGAGGGGAAGGAAAAGCTCGTATAGAGAGTAAGTGGCGTAACGGACGGATGGACGAACTAAGTAACTAACTAAGGAAGGAACAAGCAGAAATATTATATGATTATTACGTTAAAACATGTGAAAAGCTACAAACTACTACAAAATTGTACATTTTATTTCGACATTGAAAGACCAGTCTCAGTAAGTAGTTAACAATGATGGTAATAAACGTTTTTATTTAATCTTTTTATTATATGAAAGAAACATTCCCTTTATTTTTAGAAAAAACATTTCTCAGTGCGCGATAAAAAGGTATTAAAAAAGAAAGAAAGAGGGAAGAAAAGAGAAGAAAATAAGATGAGAACTCAAGAAAAGGAAGCGAATGTCGCATCACAGATCATGACGACACACGTGACCAAGCGAGAGTGAAAACAAGAAATATTAAGTATGGGAAGCCATTGGAATAAACCAATGGCTTCTGTTATTAATTATAGGCATTAAAGGATATTTGTGGAGATTTCATAGTTTATCTTGTTCAGGTTAGGTTTCAACTGTTTTATGTATATAGCTTCAAGAATTTTTAGTTTTTGTTTATTGTTTTCATGTTTAAGTATAGTTGTGTTTTCAAATAGGGTTTTCCGGAATTGTGTTTGTGGTCAAGCATGTTGCTTTAAATGTCTAAAAATGTTAGAATTATCGTTCAAATGTAGCGTCAAGCGTCGTGAAAGCGAGTTTGTGGTGTGACCAACATAAGTATTATTTAATCAGTTGGAGATACAATATATATATTGATTGTTTAATTATTTAGTTTTTGGTCATAATAAAATTAGACTATTACACAATTGTATTAAAATGTGTTCAATACAATTATATTATAGAACTTTTGAATATTCTTCACAAAATATATTTGGGATCAACCAAAGACACCTTTAAGACCAGTTGGTTCAATCACAAGTCTACATTTAAAATAGAAAACTTTAAAAAAGTTTACAAAATTGGCTAGCTACGTGTGGAAATTGAAATTAAAATATGAAAAACATCTAGACATAACATGGAGTATAGAGAAAATGGCCAAGCCTTACAACGGTGGCAAGATATGTAGACTGTGTCAGGAAGAAAAGTTTACGATTATGTTATTCCCAAACAAAAATGAATTATAGAATGAAAGAACAGAAATTATGATTAAGTGTAACCATACCATAAAATATCTGTTAGGCTCATACAACCATTGATGAAAACGTTATAATTTGAAAGTTGCGCGTTCAAAAATTCCCCGTTACGTGTGCGGTTAAAAAAATTCTCGTTACGTGAACGTCCTTAAAAAAAAAACCCAAAAAACCGTTAAAATCAATTATTTCGAATCGCTTGAAGACACCACATCGTAGAAACCTAGGTCGCGTAATAATTCGTTTACTGGGTTAAAAGCAATCGGAGACTAACCGTACTGATGAGCTGTGATACTGCGAAACAGATCTGTCTGTGGATGACAATTTACGCTCTCACACCCTGATTGAGCACTCTGGAAGAATGGTAAACTTTGAAAAACAGTAGCTACTCTAGCAAATAGGCATCGTTCATTCAGCAATGAATTAGAACACTCTCAACTATTTGGCGTGTATAATGATAATATACACGCTAAAAGGTCTGCCTCCTTCTACCGAGCACTCATAGCTCAGAGGTAGAACTGCCGACTGACGCCAATTCGGTTGGGTTCCAATCCTGGGTTAAAAGCAATCGGAGTCTAACCGTACTGATGAGCTGTGATACAGCGAAACAGATCCATCTGCGGATGACTATGACTATGACTATATATATATATATATATATATATATATATATATATTAATGTCTCGACTTTACGAATTTAAGCGCATTAATAGTTTGGCAGTAAGGTCTCGTCATCTTAGAAAAGAAATGCCTAAATGTAACTGTAAGTTTTATGTTAATTTCTTCTTTCGCCCTTCTCGCTCGTGAAACTCTCGTCTAGTTTCTTGCTTTCCAGTTAACTTTGTTCTTCAAAAATTTAAATGCAATCTCTATCGCTATCACTCTTTAATTCTCATAAAATGCGACCACAATGATGATATATAACGCCAATTTTTGTTTGACTTTTTCGGCCAAATGGTCCTAAATTTGTTTACAAATTCAGAACTTTATAGATAGTTCCATAAATTAACTTTAAATCTCTCTCTCTCTCTCTCTCTCTCTCTCTCTCTCTCTCTCTATCTATCTATCTATCTATCTATCTATCTAAACTTATTTATAAATGGAACTTTGTCTGTGTGTGTATGTGTCTGTTTGTGTGTCCGTTACCTATAGACTCCGAAACGGCTGAACCGATTTTCTTGAAAATTTACAGTTATACTATAAGCGTCTACGAGTGTTCTTAGCTAGGCTTTATGTCGAGGTATCCCTGATAGATATCGAAAATCGATAATCGAAAAAATCGGGTTATAAAAGGAGTGGTCCGATTTTAATCAATTTGATATACTCATAGACAAAGACATAAGAAACGATATTCAGAAGTTTCAAGGTTGCAGTTCTTACAATAGTGCGGAAAATCGATTATATATAAAAGGCAAGATGTTTATCTGTTTATCTGCCTGTATGTCTATTTTTTCAGCCCTTTTATTTTAGTTTTTGCTTTGGGTTTGTCTCTAAGTAGGTATAATTGTAGTTCTTAGTCTCAGCTATGATACCATTTACTCAGAGGACTTATTTAGCCTTCAAAATTCAGTTTATGACGAAAAAACTTATTTGATATCGATACCAGGAAATCAAAATATGACTTACATCCATTCATTTTTTTTTTCAGTCTACGGTTTCTCTTTAACTGGAAACAACTATTGCTTTTTAGTGTTTCGTGCCAACGTCCAAAGAGTCTGAGCTCCATGACCATGGATTAGTTTTAAAGCTTTCATTACACCCTAGCAACGCCGGTCTATACTGCTGGTATATATATATATATATATATATATATATGTGTGTGTGTGTGTGTGTGTGTGAGAGAGAGAGAGAGAGAGAGAGAGCGAGAGCGAGGGACAGAGAGAGAGAGAGAGAAAAGAGAGCAGATGATTAAGTCTGTGGTCGAAAAGAACTATCATCTAAATTTTAATATGCAGTTTTTACTGAACAGTGTTTGAGTTATCGGATTAATGCCAAAAGCATTGAATTAAGTGCATTAGCAATTAAGATTATATTGAAAAAATAGATATTCTTTGTGTAATATCAATGATACTAAACTATGAACGTACTGATGCACCTATGTACCACATTAAAATTTGAATTTAAAATTCAACATTAATATTTACGTTAGAATATTTAAAATTATCCACTAAACAAAAAAATGTCTTCTCTCAATTTTCACAAAAAGTGCAGCAATTTATTATCGCTAAGACTGTATTTATGTGTGGAAGAGTGACTCACCTACTCTTTTCACTGTCAAAATTATCATTATACTGTGTGCATTTTTTTAATTTGCAAAAGCTGAAAATGAATATAAATAAGTAATATTTTCAGCAAAAAAACTGAAAATACATGTCAACCCCCCAAAAAAAATTTTATTGAGAAGATTCTGCAAATGTTCGAATGTGTCAAAAGTGTTTTGTATAGTTTTGAGCGGGAGATTTTTTACTAAACACTGTTTCCCAGTTGGGTATAGGTGGAAAACGGCATATTAAAAAATAAATTCTACTCCATCATCTTTTCTCGCACTTCCCGCCTGTGGAATTGCCTTCTGCTTACTTGCTTTCTCGACAGTTATAACCTCCAAGAATTTAAATGCAAATTCAATAGTCATTTCCTATCTCACTAACTAGCATCCTCTCTCTCTCATGCTCTTTTTTCCGTCCACCCCACTCTCATCAGTATTCTCATCCTTCTCTTACCCACTTCATGACACCCCCTGTAACCGGTCACTTTTTCTCATAACATTCCTCCTATGTAATCCCTGCACAACAATGGCAGTAAAAAAATGCCTTGCTTGAAGCGACACGATTATAAAAAAAATAAAAATAAAAATAAATAAATCACGTATATCCAATTATTTGCATCAGCTTAATATCACATCTAAATGTGGCAAGAGAAAAAAATTCTGAAATGTATTTGTAATTCAAATGTAAAGAATGTGTTATTTTTCTGAAAAATATTGTGACAGGCAATGAAAGGCGGATACATTACAACAACCTAGAATGCAATGTCGAAAAAGTGAACTAAAACATTTTGAGTAAATCTTTTAAAAACTGATGTTTCAAAACCGTACCATATATAACTTATTTTACTGGTCAGTGAAGCGTCATACGTGATACACGTTTGGGCGATCATGTCTCTAAAGATACATGAATGACTGAGCAGATGATTATCCCACAGTATGTTGCCATTGCTTTCTGAGATAGACTGGTTAAGAGCCAAGGCTATAGAACCCAATCTGTCCTGTTATTTAACCCAATACTGGAGTGAAGAGACGGATTAAAACTTTTCTCAACGGTATTTGTGCGTAAGTGAATGCGAGGAATTTGACTGGAATTCGAACTCGGCACCCCAATCTCTCGTTCCGATATCCACTTCCCCACAATGCACATCCAGCTTTTACTGGTACTCACTGTAAATTTGTATCACTTTGACTTTTATCATTAGTTTAAAATAAAATTATTTCATACTAGTTGGGAGACAGACTAATCATCTGTTATGGGATAATAAATATTAAAAGGTGTCCCGTTACATTTGGGATTCACTAGCAAGTTGGCCATCAGAGCCGAATCGGACAGGTGAGATACACGACGAAAAAAATGATAGTTCCAATTCCCATTTCAACAAAATTACCTTGTCTGGACAAATGCCATTGTTTGGTACGTTTAGTGGTGTTTCCATTCAATTGAGAATCTGTCTCTTTGCAGTTCATGTTAATTTAGGAGCAGTACTTGCACGAATCAAACGTTTGGCTTGTCGAAAGACATTATAGTAGAAAAGAAGTTTATTTTTATTTCCGTTTTGTGTAGTTTAAAAACGGACGTAGAGTGACAGTTGAGAGTTGCGATTAAACATTTAATAGTAATTCCCTATATATTATTATATTATAAAATATATTTTATAATAGCATGCATTAACATAATATTAAATCTATATTTGATATTAACATATTATTATAAAATAACTTCAAAGCACAAACAGTTATAAAAATTATTGTAGCTATGAACTACAAGCGCACAGATTTGCACAGATGTGCATGTTTAAGTGGAATACATATTGCTGTATTGTTGTATATAGAGTTCTAAAATAGAACCAGTTAGTTCGAGCGATTCGACGCCCAATTTCACTAATTCATAACTTCAAGACCCACTTATTTGTTTTCTAGCCTGTGCACAGATGACCTTTTCGGTGGGATTAGCCCAGATTGTGTCGAAGGAGTAGAAAATAAAATCTCTAGTTGACTGGGATTTCCTTGGAAAAAAACAAAAAAAACAAAAAAAAAAGGCCGCACCTACAACTCAACAGGTCAGAGGAAATTTCCGAGCTCAATGCGTTTGTTTGATTGCAGGATTGAAACATGAGAAGTCACAGTTTTTATTACAACTTTGTAACGCTTTTTTAGCGAATCAAACACGGCAAGGAAAACCGACGGGACTAAGTTCAAATTCCAATCTAGTCTCTTGCATTCAACATCACACAAATCAGTCAGTTAAGTGCCGTACGTGATACACGCTTGGGCGATCACGTCTCGAAACAGACATGACTGACTGGGCAGAAGATTATCCGGCAGTAAGTTGCCATTGCATTCTGCGGTAGACTGGTTGCCAGCCAAGGCTATAGAACCCAGGCTGTTCTGTTATTTAACCCATAACTGGAAGGAATAGACGGATTAATACCTTTCCTAATGGTATTTGCGCATAAGTGAATGCAATGAATTCAGCTGGAATTCGAACTCGGCTCCCCGATTTCTCGTTCCGATGCGATATCTAATGCACATCACACAAATATCCTTGCGAAAGACATGAACACATCTTTTATTTTTAGCATTCCTATGGGTTAAATAGCGAGGTAGACTAAACCCTAGCCTTGGCAAACAAAAACCCTAGCCTTGGCAAACAACCAGTCTAAGAGAAAGAAAATTCTGAATTTCTCACCATGGGGAAGACAATACGAAACTACTTCTTCCAGGAAAACTTCTTTTCTGTATCGTGTCCTTTGATGATGTAGGCGATCATGGCTCCCAAATGTTCTTGTTCCTCGTAGTTCTTAATACATTTCTCTTGTTATTTCTCCCAAACCCTAAACTGCCATTCATTTATTCAAGATCATCAAGTATGTCACGCGCTTGTTTCCTCCCCCCGTTCCCTCTATCCATCGTTGTTCACATGTTCGGTCCATAATATCCTCGGCATTCATCGGTAGAACCGCGTTTCTCTTGCTTCGAGTCTCTCCTTCATCTCTGAAAATATTGTCCAGCATTTGCTGACATATAGGAGGACAGATATCACGTAACAGTTCAGTACTCTCTTCCTTGTTTTCTCTCTCTCAATACTCTGCTTAGCTTTTGGAATGCGTGCTTGGCCATCACAGTACGGATCTTAGTATCGCACTTTACGTCTCTTGTAGCTCTTAATAAATTTTACTTTGTTGTTTCTCACAAATCCTGCTCTGACATCCATTTCTTCTATCCGCCATGTAAGTATCAGATTCTTTAAACCCTCCGTCCTCATTACGTTTCTCAGGAATTTCAACTGTCTCTCCTGATGTTAAGTATAAGTTTCATTTTTATTTCCATTTGTTGCTCACATATTCAGTACCCATGGTATCCCCAGCATCCTTCTGTAAAACCACATTTCTCTTGCTTCGAGTTTTTTCTTCATCTTTGTGAGGATTGTCCAGCATTTGCTGACATATAGGAGGACAGATATCACGTAACAGTTCAGCACTCTCTTCCTTGTTTTCTGTTTCTCAATACTCCGCTTAGCTTTTGGAATGCGTCCTTGGCCATCACAGTACGCCTTCGGATCTCAGTAAACAATTAAAAAAGAAAATATATCTGTGGAGAGACATGTTCGCCTACGTACTGAATGAACATGTCACATAAATAGTGCTCTTCAATAGTGTTTCCCAAAACTAAAAATATACGACCTTAATTATGCCATCGATCAATGGCAGAGAGATTGCTTCGTTACACTTCCAAGTAGATATATATTGCTTACTTTAAAAATCAGCATTTAAAATTATGGTCTTCAGCTGAATTCGAAAACGGATAAAAATACTCTCTCAGCTACAAAAAATGGTTTGTTTATTGATGCTTGAATCTTGGGAGCAAAATTATCGAAAAGTCTTTAAAAAAATAACTCTAACGAAATCTGTTGTTCTTACTTATGTGAGCTGTGGTGCAGTTTATCTCGGCTCGGAACAGGAAATCGGGGAGCCGAGTTCGAATTCCAGTTGAATTCATTGCATTCACTTATGCGCAAATATTCTTGGAAAGGCTATTAATCCGTCTCTTCTCTCTCCAGCTATGGGTTAAATAGAAAGGTAGACTGGGTTCTATAGCTTTGATTGGCAACCAGTCTACTGCAGAAAGTAATGGCAACCTACTACGGGAAAATATTATACCCAGTTAGTCATGTCTTTTTCGAGACATGATCGCCCAAGTGTGTATCACGTATGACACTTGACTGATTGACCACATAATTAAAACAATAGAGATCCAAAGCATTTACAGTAAATAGATAATGACAACTCTGAATTCAAACCGGTTGGGTCCGGGGATGGAAAATCCACCCGTTTTATTATTTCTGTTTTTGTTTTGTTTTTGTTTTTTAGAATATGCGAATAGGATAACGGCTATCGGAAGCAGAAGTGAAATCGAAGGTGGCAAATTTCAATTCAGACCGAATCTGTTGCATTTACTTTTGTACAAATGCCATTGAGTAAAACATGAAGCCATCTTTTCTCTCCCCAGCCATGGATTAAATAATAGACTGTTAGTCAGTCTTTGAAAAGAAAATATCTGAATTCAAAGTCGTTGAGAAAGCAATGGGGAACCAAACCATAATCATTCCCAAAGCGAGTACTTCGACGTGGTGTTATAGTTAACAAGCTCTTCTTGATAGATCACAGCTGCATTATCATCCTTCTATTCCTCCTTTCTAACTGGTTCGTCTTCCTCTTCACTCTCTTCTAATTAATCCTTTTACACTTATGTAGTCCCATGCACATCAGTGGCATTACCGCCTTGCTCGGGGTGATACGATTAAAAAAAATCAATTACGACTGAGTAGTGATTTCGATCCTCACTGAAGCCTCACACTTTCGACCTTGTGCTATATCTAAGCTTCGCTTAGAAAATCATTGGGACACCTCGACGTGATGTAATAGTTATAAAGCTTGTCTTGTTAGAACACTTATACAGAGTAGTGAGTTCGTTCCTCACTGGGTGCTCCATGGTTTCGGCCTTGTGCCACATTTAAGCTACGCTTAGAAAATCCCCATGACCTGAAAAGACATAGCATTAAAAAAAAATAATCGAGATGATTTGCCATAGTAAAGAGGAAATTGTGCAGATCATTCTAAAACATTCTCACTACCTTCTGTCCGAATTTCGGGCATAATTTTTGCATTTGGAATAATGTCCTCTGATGGTGTAATAACTGTGAACCCAATTTTAACCGATTACGATGAACGCATCTACTCTCAATGGAGCTCTCTTCTTCGAATATTTGGACTCAAATTCACTCCGGACCTCAAATGAAACGCACATATATATATATATATATATATATATATATATATATATATATATATATATATATATTCCATTTTTAAACGAGTTATTCCGCTATCCAGGTTTTTACCATGAGTGGTGTCTTCAGGCGTGAGCGTTCAAATAAAACACCGTTATAAGAGCGTTCTTACAAAGAAAAACGGTAAACGGTAAAATCAGTTATTGAAGATCGGCTGAAGACACCACTCATGGTAGAAACCTAGGTCGCGTAATAACTCGTTTAAAAATGGAAAATATTCAAAAGTTCTACAATATAATTGTACGAACAATTTTAATACAAATGTGTACTGGTCTAACCTTATTAAGACCAAAAACTAAGTATTAATCAATCAATCAATCAATCAATATATATATATATATATATATATATATATATATATATATATATATATATATATCAGCATGCAGTGCGGGTATAGAAGAATCCAAAGGAGTATCCTGTACATACAGTGGTAGGATAACTCTCTAAGAGAGCTCTAAATATGTATGTATATAAATACATATAGAGCAAATATAAAAATAATTAAGGCACACACGTTATTTCATGGTAAATCGGAAGTATGGGCCTATTTCAGGCGAATCACCATCAGCTTCCGTCTTTATTTTACAAAGGATTTTCTGAAATAGGCATATACTTCCGATTTGCCATGAAATAACGTGTCTGCCTTAATTTTTCTTATATATATATATATATCATCGCTAAAAAGCCTACTAAAATATTAGATTCCTGTGCTCTTCTTCTTCTGTGTTCCGTGTCCCTTCAGGACATAGGCGATCATAGCCCTCCATATCCTCCTATGCCTTGTAACTCTTCACATTTTTTCCCTTGGTATCATTTCAAAAACCTTGCTCTGCCATTCACTTGCTCAAGCTCATCTTTCTCCTGTCTCACTTTCCTTCAATCCGGCCTGTGAGTATTAAATTCTCCAAGCCTACATCGTCATTACCTCTCCCAGAAATTCCAGCTGTCTCTTCCCGGTGTTAACTATAAGTTTCCTTTTCGTTTCTATCCTCTCCAAAACCTTGACGTTCGGTCCATGGCATCCTCAGCATCCTTCTGTAGAACCACATTTCTGTTACTTCATGTCTCTCCTTTTTTGATGATATTCTCCAACATTTACTGCCATACAAGAGGACTAACATCACGTAACAGTTCAGTAGTCTTTTCATTGTTTCCAACGAAATTTTCCTGTCTCTCAATACTCTGCTTAGCTTTTGAAATGCTTCCTTGGGCATGCCAATACGTCTTCCGAACTCAATGTCACACATTCCATCCTGTGTTAGAATACATCCCATCAGCACATCACGCGTTACTTTCCCCTGCTCCGTTTTCACTCTGTCCGTCCTGTGCGTATTTCTGTGGCAGTCCTGTGCGTATTTCTGTGGCAGTCCTGTGCGTATTTCTGTGGCAGACTGGTTGCCTACTAAGGCTACAGAATCCAATCTGTCCTGCTATTTTACCCAAAGATGGAGGAAGAAGTGACAGATTAATACCCCTCCATATTTCTGTGATAGACTGGTTGCCAACCAAGGCTATTGTTGTGGTGCAATGGATATCAACTCGAAACGAGAACTCTTGGAGCCGAGTTCGAATTTTAGTTGAATTTCTTGCATTCACTTTCGCAAACTGACTGACTGATGAACAGAAATTTAAATTAACAATCGGTAGCTATCATAGATAGATATGAAGAGACTAAAAATAGATAGATAGATAGATATGAACAGACTGCCATAGATAGCTAGATCAGTCATTTAAGTGTCATACGTGATACACGCTTTGGGCGACCATGTCTCGAAAGATACATGACTGATTGGGCAGAAGATTATCCCGCAGTAGGTTGCCATTGCTTTCTGCGGTAGAAATAGACTGGTTGCCGACCAAGTTATTTATTTCCTGTTATTTAACCCATAACTTGAAGGAATAGACGGATTAATACCTTTCCCAAGGATATTTGCGCGTAAGTGAATGCAATGAATTCAGCTGGAATTCGAACTCGGCTCCCCGATTTCTCGTTCCGAGCCGATATCCAATGCACTACAACGCACATCCAGATAGCTAGATAGTTAGCCCAAATATTTCACTTCAAGAAGTAGACGGGAGAATGAAAATATGACGGATCTTAAATACTCATCTTAGTTCTCGTTATCAAAAACTAATCAGAAATTTTGTAACAATTCAGTTTTTTCCCTCTTACTTTCGTTTTTTTTTTTGTTTTGTTTTTCTTACTTTTTATGAAAATTCTTTTCGAATATATCCAGTTTTCTTTTATTTTTTTTTATTTTTTATTTATTTATTTTTTTTTCATTTTTGTGATTATCAATTCATTCCATATCTCCAGCAAAAAGGAAACATGTAAGAATACTGGAAAAGTTATATACTTAGTTTTTGGTCATAATAAGATTAGACTAGTGCACATTTGTATTAAAAAGTGTTCAATACAATAATATTGTAGAACTTTTGAATATTTTTCATTTTTAAACGAGTTATTACGCGACCTAGGTTTCTATCATGTGGTGTCTTGAGCCGATTTGCAATAACTGATTTTACCGTTTACCGTTTTTTTTTTAAAGAACGCTCACGTAACGGTATTTTTTTTTTTTTTTTTTTTTGAACGCTCTCATGGCAAGTAATTATTGAACGCGCAATATTTAAAATTACAAGGAATTATAACGTTTTCATCCGTGGTTGTATGAACCTAAGAGGTATTTTTTAGCATGATTACACTTACTCATAATTTCCTTTCTTTCATCCAGTAGTTCGTTTTTGGTTGGGAATAGCATAATCTCTAACTTTTCTTCTTGGCACCGTCTACATATTTTGCCACCATCTTGGCACCGTCTACATATTTTGCCACCATCTTGGCACCGTCTACATATTTTGCCACCATCTTGGCACCGTCTACATATTTTGCCACCATCTTGGCACCGTCTACATATTTTGCCACCATCCAAGTCTTACAATGGTGGCAAAAAGGATGAAAACGTCATAATTCCTTGTAATTTAAAAAATTGCGCGTTCGAAAATTCACAATTCACCGTTACATAAAAAAATTGAAATGAAAATTCACCATTCTTAAAAAAAAATGATAAACTGTAAAATGAGTTATTGAAAATCGTCTGAAGAATACCACTCATGGTAGAAACCTAGGTCGCGTAATAACTCGTTTACAAATGGAATATATATATATATATATATATATATATATATATATATATATATATATATATAAAGGCTTAAAGAAAATCAAGTAACTGTTTCACAATGACACGCGATAATTTTTCAGATTTGCAAAATTGCAACATTTATGTCTCAATTCATTTCATCACTGGCATGAAAAATATCCGGGTCTTATGTCATTTTAAATCTATCACCCTTTATTGTTACAATCAAATTCATGACTTGCCATTTTATTGGTGAGCTGAGATAAACATCTAAAAACATCCCCACAACTTAATTGTCTGGATTTGGTAGAAACCTGTCACAGTCATTTTATATCTATGTTTTTATCTATAACATTCTATCTATCTATCTATCTATCTATCTATCTATCTATCTATCTATCTATCTATCTATCTATCTCAGTCTGTTCATTATCTATCTATTTATCTATCTATCTATCTATCTATCTATCTATCTATCTATCTATCTATCTCAGTCTGTTCATTATCTATCTATCTATCTATCTATCTATCTATCTATCTATCTATCTATCTATCTATATAAATATCTATCTCAGTCTATTCATATCTATCTATCTATCTATCTATCTATCTATCTATCTATCTCAGTTTGTTCATTATCTATCTATCTATCTATCTATCTATCTATCTATCTATCTATCTATCTATGTTCACATCTATCTATCTATCTATCTATCTATCTATCTCAGTCTGTTTATTATCTATCTATCTATCTATCTATCTATCTATCTAATCAGTCTGTTCATATCTATCTATCTATCTATCTATCTATCTATCTATCTCAGTTTGTTCATATCTATCTATCTATCTTTGTTCATGTCTGTCTTTTGTCCAAATTTCTCCTCATATATTTCTTATACTTTTCTTACTGAATGTCCACACCCAAAAGCACCTGCTGCTTTTATCCCCACCTTCCTCTTCACCATACCCTGTAGAGCACTCACTTAGGGACACCTACTCTTTTTATTTATCAGAATGAAAACAAGTAACTGGCACAAATAAGATCTCTGTCCGCAAAGGAATGATTGTCTTTCTTATTATCGACAGCTTTTGTGTCTCCCCACCACCCCTCAGCAAATAGAAAAATCTTACGCAAGAAACGTCTAACGCCTTAGTGACACTAGTTTGTGTTAGTAAAGACGAATGTGTTCACGCAGATGATCAAGAAGAAATATAATCGCCTATTATTCGAACAGTTAACCCACTGCAACAAATTCGCAAAAACAAGTATACGAAATGGTTAGAAAATTAATAATTATCGACAAAAAAACTTATTTTATCGATTATTATTAATTTCTTATTCATAGTCTCTGTATTTTACTTTCAGTTGCTACCCGCATAAAAGGGTTGCGAGTGCGAAACTGAGATGAGAATTAATCTTTGTTTCAGGTCCGTCCTGTCTATTATCGGTCGTAAAATGTTGCTCTGAAAGGTTGCGATAAAAAGCAACTAAAATTAAGATGAAAGGAAGACTAGTAAAAAAATTAATTATAATTGCTTCATGATTTATTTAAGAAATTCAAACAAGTTCAGACTATTACTACGAGGCGTAAAAACCAAGTGAAATGAGATGAAAGAAATACTAGTCAAAAATCAATGACAATCAATGATGCTTCATTCAAAATAATTCTTATCCTCATTCATATGTGCCAATAGAATTAAGTATAGCCACTCATCGTTCCTAAGAACGCTTTATGAAGAAAATTGTCAAAAATAATATCAATAGCTCAAGGTAGCTTTTCAGTAAAAGATTGGTGGAATCATGTATAACAAATTAAGTTCATTTTCACAAGCGTAAAACTTTAAAAAAAACACTAATATTAAGTGACTCAACTCAGCTGACGTCAAAATAGATTTTGCGATCAATGTCACAGACCATCAAAGATGCCAGATACAGAGTTTACTAGAGGAAGGACATCTTATTCACCGGGTGTAGATCCGCGCTTTACACGAAGACAGTAACTGCCTCGATATGAGAACATGTAATCAAGACAACTGCGCTTAGAATGTTTATGCATGGGAAAGAACCGTATGTCAGAGAGATATATCAACACCCACCACAGAGAAAGCGAGGTTTTATATATTCTAGAGTCGACATTCTGAGAAGGCCTCCAAAATCACTCACCCATTAGGAGACGGGGATCAATGAAATCATTTCACGTATGGGAGATTCAGTCACGTGTTTTCGTTAGTAATGACCAATGATAACGTTAGAATATCAAAATGCAATGAAAACTAGTAAGTAGCACTAAGATGAGTTTAATTCTCTCTTATTGAAACTTTATTGTTTGTCTTGTATAGTCTTGACCTTGTATAGTCTTGACCTTGTATTGCATTGACCTTGTATTGCATTGACCTTGTAACTAATGCAGTTCTCCTTAACAATGGGTCATTAATTACGGAAGGCTGTATTATGAATGGATAACCATGGCTTCTATCTCTTTCAGGTTTTTTTTTCTCAGATTAACTAAGAAATAAAAAAATATATCTCCCTTAAAATGATGGTACCAACATAATGACAGACAAGTATTGTAATTTCAAAGACAAGACGTTTTTGAATTGGCACAGGCCACAACTTACAAGATTTAAGCTAAAAGGTAGAATCACACAAGACAATGCTCTTTTATATTAAACTGACTATTACCCACCATACTAAAAAGAAAAAAAGTGTGTTTCAAAGATACCAAATTAATACAATGCTACCACTTTCTCCGGACATTTATTCAATAGAAAAATAGTTGTATACGAGAATGAAAAGCGATATGCAAGCAAATATCACTAGAAAACGATAAAAGCTATTAACGTAGAAAAATAAGAAAAACTAATAAAATTAATGACTGTAAAACGGAAGAAGGCATTTGTAGAATATCAAGAAGCCCATATTAAAATGAAAAGTAATCATATCTATCTATCTATCTATCTATCTATCTATCTATCAAGTACATTAAATATTGTATTAATGAAATATATATTTTTGTGACCTACATGTATTGAATTTATCTATAGATAAATATGTTGCACTTAGGTCTTTTGCATTATAAAACTTAGCACCCGAAAAACAAGTTATTTTCAATCCTTTCTTAAAGATAGAGATTATAAACTGAAACCCACGCGATATTTTGCTCTCATAAATAAATTCTGTTCGTTGCTTAAGACCAGTTTTATTGTGAGCATATTGACTCACCATGACTCGGTGTTAAACAAACAGGTCTTGTAATTTTTTTTTTTTATCATTTCACCCCAAGCAAGGTAGTTTTACTGCCACTGTTGCGTAAGGGATTACATAGGGGAAAGTGATGAGAAAGAGGGGCAGGTTACAGGGATTGTCAGGAGGACGGTAATAGATAGATGAGAACACTAGCGTAATGAAGGTGGAGTAGATGGAGAAAAGGGCTTGAGAGAAAGGATGCGAGTCGGTGATATAGAAGAAGTCTATTGACCTTATATTTAAATTCCTGGAGATTGTAGCAAGTATACGAAAGGGAATTCAACAGGTGGAAAGTGCGAGAAAAGAAGCTGTTAGAGTAGAAAATGCGGTTACATTTTATCGGTTTCCCTGTAAAAGGGTGGGACCTAGTTGCTAGTCTAGTAAATCGTGTAAATTCATACATAGGGAGCATCAGTGAGCTAAATCTATTGGAGCAGAAGCCGTTAAAGTATTTGTAGAAGAAGCACAGGGAAGCTACGTCATGCCGGTGAGAGAGCGACTGCAGCTGAGCTGCCAAGTCTGTATCGATCACATTACAGATTCTGCGTTGGATTTTGTCAAGAACCCCGAGGTGAATAGAAGGGGCACCCGACCAGATGTGGCAGCAGTATTCAATGCACGGGTGGATGTAAACTTTAACTGACAAAGCTTAATAAATGGACATACGAAAATATAGGCAGAGATACGCGTGAACACATAAACATACACACACGCACGTAAATGCGGAGTTACATATACATACACATATCTATATGTGCATGTATGCGCTTATATATATGCGTGCGTGTTTCTTTATATATATATATATATATATATATATATATATATATATATATATATATCCAGGTAATGAGGACCCATGGTTTTACGATTTTTGAGTTCCCTGGCATTTACTTTTTTATAAACAGTGTTCAATACAATAAATATTGTAGAGCTTAATATAATCATATAATTATGAATTAAAAGTACATTGCGACACGCAAATTTAAATGTTTCGGGATAGAATCTCGTCATCAGGCAATTTTGGATGCTGGTTGTGACAATGATTTACATTTAAATACAAAAAAACATCGGTTTGCTATTTATATATGTGAGAAGATATAAAATTTATATATATATATATATATATATAATTTCACCCCAAGCAAGGCAGAAATGTCACTGGTGTGCATAAGAGAAAAAAAGGTATAAGGGATGTCGAAGAAAAGATACATGAATGGGAATCAAGTAGATAAAAGATGGCACTTGACGTTGCATTTAAACTTTTGGAGATTGTGGCTATCAGGGAAGTAAGCAAATAAAATTGAGTTCCACAAACGGAAAGGGCGAGAAAAGAAACTATTAGAGTAGAATAGTAGGTTACATTTAACTATTTCTACGGTAAAAAGAGTGAGACCCTGACGCTAATCTGCACTTAAAATATTTGTAGAAAAGACACAGGGAAGCCACATCACGTCGGTGAGAAAGTGAGTGAAGGCGGGCTACCAAATCAGGATCGATTACATTGCAGATCCTTCTGTAAACGTTATATTGAGTGGATAGACGTGCTCAAGTAGGCGTCTTTGTATTTTTAAAACGGCAAAAATAACATCTACCGGGCTAAAGGTCGAAAGTTTTATTATAAAAAACTTTATAGACGGTTTCTTTTAAGAGAATAGGATATATATTATATTATTTACATTGTTTGAACTGTTGTTCTCATCTTTATTGCCATATTCATATTCACGACGTTTCGCCCGTTGTACGCTCAGCCCTTCATCAGGTGATTAGAAATTCGAACCATAGACCGAACATTTGAGCAACGAGGTTTTGAAGAGGATGGAAACGAAAAGAAAACTTATACTTAAGATCAGGAAGACATAACTGAAGTTTCTGGGACACGTATTGAGAAAGGATTGCTTGGAGAATCTGATACTTAAAGGGCGGATAAAACGGGAAAGCAACACATGACATATTTGATGGGCTTGAGCAAGTAGATGGCAGAGCAGCGTTTGGAAGAAATAACAAGAGGAACGTTGTTAAAAGCTATAAGGGATTTATTTCAGGTGGGAGAAAGCACCAGGTGCCGGAGATTCCGACCCTTCACTGCGCTAGGTGCAATTGGAGTCGGTGTAATATCGACGTCGTGGGGACTGGGCAATTTTTGGATAGGCCAACGGCGGCCCCCACATCAAAAATCGACATATCTATGACGTAATACGCAAAGAGTTAGCACAGTTTGACCACAGAATGATTGTTAAGACACTTCATCTTCGATGGCACCACAACTTTAGAGGCTTACGGCCACATCATCTTGAAACACCGGTTCCCATATAGATCACCGAGGTTAAGCAACGTCGAGCTTGGTAAGTACCTAGATGGGTGACTGCTTGCGACTACTAAGTGCTGTAAGCTTGGATGTGTGAATATTGTAACGGATAATCTCGAATCGGAGAGCTGAGTTTCAATTTCAGTCAGATTCATTATATCCCCTTAAGTGCAAATAACCTTGGGAAATGTATGGATCCGCCTCTTCTCCCTAAGCTATGGGTAAAATAGTAAGAATTGTATCACTAAACCTATTATTATCTCCAAAAATAAAATAAAACTGTGTACAAAAGCTGTTTAGATTCCGGCATTAAATAACCCATAGTGTGGTTTATATGCTGCTAAAAAAACTTTAGGTTTTTCTCAGGCCATAATAGCACGGATGTAGATAATGTTGTGAATCCTGGACAGATATCAGTGGCACGTAAAAATCCCGGCCATTAACAGGTGATGCAGGACAATACCACAGGTAACTAACAAAGATTATAGCCACCCAATGAAAGGGAATATGGCGTCAGATGATACCCCAATTCAACGCTAGTGCGGCTCTTCACCTCGTCAGTCAATGCACTCAAACGCGTACATTACATTCATCATTGACCAACGTAGGCGCCATCATTGACGCAGTGACAAGCGTCACTATGCTCAGTGAATATTGCCAGTGGACTGTGGAAGACTGGCGACGTATCGCTTTATCAAACGAGTCACGTTTCCAACTCTTCCGGGCAGTGTGTAAAGCCGATAACAGGAGCCTGTTAATCTTGCCTGTCGCTAAAGCGTTGTGCAAGCTGTCAAGTGCTTTATAATTATGTGAATGAGGGGTAATTTCTTTTGGAGTTCACAATCACCCTTAATAAAACTGGAATTTGTTTTTATATACACAGATATTGTTGCTGATAATTTGCAACCCTTTATTCATACCACGAGAAAGCAAATTTGCTTAAGTTGTAAAAACAGACATAATTGTTTCCCGTCAAATGGAGGAGGGGAGAGGAAAAAAAGAAAACAACCTTTAGCTATGGCTCTCTATCAAACTGCACGATGCCAAAACCCTAGTGTTTTACCATCATATACTTTTCTGGGTTTTAAATATTCCTGAGTTGTTTAATCTGGCATGCTGGCCTCCTGATAATTGCACATATGTGCATGAAACTCGAGTCGCGGCCGGTTTTAGGTTTTCGGGAACGACCAAAAATTTGATATATTCAACTCTGCCACCTTGTGCGGTATGAAGCCCTTTTTTCTCTTATTGATTTATTATTGGTAGTTTTTTATTAGTTCTCTACATGTAATATTTATGCTCTCTTACGTTGAAGTGTTGGTTGAGCACTTTTTTAGACATTTTGTCTATGTTTGCCTATACGGCATTCTCTCCCATCAGATGCTTTAATTAACCTAATTTTCATTGAGCACTCTTTACACTAAAATTAAATCACTTCATGTTAAAGAAATGTTTTTCTCTGCCCTCCTCCCTCCGAACATTTATGGGTCTTTTTACATCTTACCCAAGTTTGCAGATTGCACGATGCCAATACCCCTGTGTTTTTTACCCTCTGACACTTTTCTAGAATTTAAATGTTCCTGAGCTGTTGAACATGACTTTCCGGCGGCTATCAGATTGGAGTTTGGATTGATTAGTGTATATTGTTTTTCAGGACATGTATTAAGTTACTCCCTGCGTTTTTTTTCTTTCATTTTTTTTTTTTTTTTTTGTCGCCTGGCAACTGGACACGAGTTATATTTCACAAACGTAGTTTACAAAATGCAAATTAATAGCCAAAAAATATATAATTGTTGGCAAGGAACGTTTTTATTGGACACCTGTGCGCCCCCACCACCATGGCCGACTCACCAAAAGCGAAGAAGGGAGATGATTTACCATCACCGGAGAAGGAGGAAACACCTCGTCCGAGTAGTACAGTTTGGGCAGGGACAATGCCGATTAAAAAAGCAAATTATGAAAAAATGAAGGAAAAGTTCATGAAAGGCAATGAGTTCCTAACGATTCCAAATGTTCTAAATGCCGTAGCCACAAGGATTATATCCCTGCTGACCACCGACGTAAAAAGCTCGGAAATTATTGGGGTCAGCAAGGAACCATGGAAGAGGCGCTTAAGAGCCTCAAGATTACGCCAAAAATATTGGCCAAAAGATCCTATGTTATGTGGGACACCTTGCTGCCAACAGGGGAGGAAGCCAAGAAATTGGCTGGAAGTATTCTGATGTCAAAGGCAGTTAGGCTCAAGACAGAATATATGGGCACTCGCATGATGCTGATAATTGTGAATGGGGTGCCAGCTGATATCCCGGGCAAGTTCGGGCAAGTCCGGGATGTCTCCTCAATAATTAGCAAGGCGGGCATTGCCACCGGCGATTTTGTGGGGCTCGTGACACTGTCCTGCAAAGAATTTTTGGGCATCCCAGATGTGCTGATGTGCCGCGACAAGCAGATATTAGTCGTAGTCGAAGGCCGTTAAACCCACTGCTGGTCGTGTGGAGCTGCAGGACAAATAGCAAAGGTTTGTCCAAGCAAAGCCCCAACACCACAACTAGGCCGGCGGGAGCAGCGGAAGCAGTAGAAGCAGTGGAAACATTCACAACGTCCCCCAGCGGCCTCTGAGAACGGGAGGAGTTGGTGAGGAGGGGATAAAAGGCAGCCACCCTTCCTCCCCAGCAGATTATCTTACAAAGACAGCCCGAAGAAAAGCAGCGGGAGCCAGAGGAGCGGAAGGTCGAGCAGCTGCCCGAAAAAGGGCAAAAAGAGCCAGAGAAACAGAAAGACGAACAGCTGCCAGGAGGACAGGAGAAAGAAACCATGAAGATGGAGGAATCACCGGCACCTGGGTCATCATTGTTGAACAGGGGACGGTAAGAGGAGGAGAAGGATCAGGTAAAGGATGCTAAAAGTTTGAAAAAAGGGGAAAAGGCCGGGCGTAGCAGAACGGAACGAGTCATGGGTCAAGCCAAGTTGCAATCCGTCCCTGCTTCGCCTGTGTGAAAAAATCAACCGAATAAAGAAAGAAGTCTCTCCACCTCCCGTGAAGACTCCAATATCTCCCTCCCCTTTGCCCAGTAATTCCCAACCCTTTACAAACTTTTCCCCCAAGGAGGAGGAGAGCTGTAAAATAGACAGGCAACTGCAGGGAAAAGTCTTCTTGAGACCCCTGTTTAAAATGACATCGGTGAATAATCTGTCAACTGAGGACCCCAGGAATTTCCTAAAGGCACCTGGGGTGACAACGGTAGTAAGGCTTCCAGGCAAGAAGGCCTGGAAGTTCATTAAAGATATAAAGAAAGCCTTTCCAAAAGATTCGGATGGCGGAGCTAGACTCTCCGTATCTGAGAAAATTTTAACAACATTGTTCTGGGAGGACACGAGTGATACTCCATTCCTCACTATATAGGGCTCTAAAATTCGCTTTTCCCACGGACGTTTGCGTCATTGTCATTGACGGACGGGTTACGTCCGACCTTGGCATTGGCAGGCTGGGATAATCCGTCAAGTTTCTCCTCCTGCAGATTTCCGGCCAGTGTGTGGCCTAAGGAATCCGACATGAAAAATGTCTATAAAGCTTGCCAGCTTAAATGTGAGGGGCCTGAGAAATTGGGTTAAGGCTTCCCGCCTATGAGTGGAGGTAGCTGCGATCCAGGATTCACATTTTGTTTTGATGTTGATACCGATAGGCTGTCTAGCGACTTTGTTGTCTATTTAGCAACGGAGACCAGTAGGACAGAGGTATTTCCTTGTTGGTTAAACGTACCCTGGGTGCGAGTGTGGACTTTGTCTATGTCGGCTCGGAGGGCTGGTTGATCATGGCCGATATTGCCGGGAAAAGTAGGTCGTTTCGGATCGTTACGGTTTATGCGCCCAAAGACCGGAAGGCGCGCGTCTCGTTTTTCCGTCATTTAGGGCCGTTTCTGGTGGATTCTACGCGCCTGGTCTTAGTGGGGGACTGGAATGCCATCCTGGACCCCAAGTTAGATAAAAGGCAGGGAGCTAGCGGGAGGGCGTGTGATCGAAGCCTGGTTGATCTGATCGACGATTTTAGTCTCGTCGATAGATAGCAGGTCGATCACCCTGGAGGGAAGATGTGGACGTGAGCACTTAATTGGCCGTCTACCCAGGTAGTTAGCTACCTAGATAGAATGTTAGTGAAAAGAGTCGATCTAGATTGCCTCACTGGTTAGGCTACTCAGACCACAAACTCGTTTTGCCCGGACACTGGACACTGGAAGTTCAACGTGTCTTTACTGGACAAGCAGGACTTCCGGCAACAGCTAACAGCGGGAATTAATTGAGGCGTTTATCGGGAATAGGTGGTAGGAGAGGCTTAAGAATTGCATTAAATAATTCACCGCCGACTATAGCTGTCGACTCACCCTAGCTAAGGTTAACAAGGTGAAGATACTTAAAGATAGATTCTTCTAGGCAGAGGTTGAGAGGATCGCCTAGAGATAGCGTAAGCTATGTAGGCCTTGGATCGTTTGGCTAGCAAGTGGTGCCAGACTCATGTAATTAGATATAGGTTAAACGAAGCCGTGAGCATGGGCGCTGAATTACGCAAAGAAGAAATCCGTCAAGGTGGCGATCGATATATTCGAGAAGTCAAGACCCCGGAGGGGCATACTCTGAGGTCGACCGACAATACGTACGAGACGTTTCGGCGGTATTTCGCGAGCCGCTTTACCAAGGAGCCTGGTCTCTGTGAAAACGAGTTTCGCAGCAATTTGGCTGATTTTCCTCGGCTTGTGCCGACAAGCATCTAGCTGCGAGGGTGAAATCACGGAGGTCGAAGTTCACTTAGCATTGAAGAGGGTTTGCAGTGGCATGTCTCCGGGACTTGATGTTCTACTCTATGAATTGTACTTGAGGCTGTCGCATATCTTTGTACCGATTTTGACTGTGGTGTTAAACAACTTGTTCCGGCAGGGGTCCGTCCCCGACCGGATTTCTAGGAATGGGATCACGCTGTTGAAAAAGGTCAAGAGTGTTAGAAGGACCTACATGATTACAGGACGCTTGAGCGGTACAAGAAAAATTACGGGGGGCAAAATTAAACCCGTCAAGTTTTCCGGCTTTCGGTTAGGTACCTGGAAGGGTGTTGCTCTCCCGGGGTCCTTTAGTTGGACTGACAGACCCATCCACATTCTTGGAGTGTGGTTCGGACCGGATCTTCAGCTAGAGAAAAATTGGTCAAAGGTACAGGCAATGGTCGAAGCGCCGGTCGAGACTTGGCTTCAGTGGTGGTTGTCCGTGAAGTGGCTGGCTGAGGCGTGTGTTAATACGTCTTTCCCATCGTCCTTTACCGGTTGTTGGTAATCTCTCTGTGATTACTATCGGATACCAATGGAGCGTTTATTGTCCACCCTTTTGTGGTCAGCAGAGTTTTCTGTTGCAAACGTCCGTGTAAATGGGGGCTGGGAATGCCAAAGGTGGTGAGTCATAGACGCGCCACGAAGTTGGCTTTCCTATGCCGCGTGTTTACAGGGGATTCGATTTGGGTGGGGAGTGTTAGGGACGCCTTCCCTAGCCTTAATATCACTCTTCCTGTTTCGAGGGTTGAGTGCCGTCGAAAACCTCGAAATCAATCGAATTGTTTTACTTGAACGTCGACAAGCCTTGCG